>JAOWMA010000106.1:0-148803 GCA_025962755.1 Colletotrichum tropicicola
TAGAGGTTTTAAAAAGTATTTTTTAGAGCCTTATAAAGTATAACTTAGAGTTAAAAAATATAAATTTTATTTTTTATCTCTAATATTTAGTTATTAACTATTTATTATAGTTAAATAACTAAAATTTATAAAAGACCTTTTATTACTTTATTAAATTTTTTTACTATAATAAGTCTAATAGAGTAGTATATAGGTATTATCTACCCTATTTAGAGTATTTTATTAAACTATTCTAGGGCTTATTATTTAATCTTACTAGGTCTTTATTATGGCTAGCGAATCTGACAGTGAGGAGTCTACTAATAAAAGCTAAGAGTTAAAGTATAATAACAGTAGTCGTAGTGTTTTAGGTATAGAAGATCTAAAGGGTCTTAGAGTACTTAGGTAATTAGTCTAAGTATTTAAGTAAGATAAGTTAATATAAGAGTATTGAAAATTACTAAGAGTAAGTCATAAGTTAATAGCTAAAGAACTATAAAAGTTTAGTTTAGGGCAGACCTAATCTATATTATATATAAGTCTTATTTATTATTTTAAAATAATTACTATCCTTAATTACTATTTTATATAATAAATAGTTTAACTATTTACTATATTTCTAAGATAATTACTTTAAGTAATTACTATTTTATAGGTAATTATTTATTTTATTAACTAATAGTTACGTAACTTATTCCTAGTTTTTTTGTTTTAAGTAAGACTCTTTATCCCGTGTTTTATTAATTATAAAACATTTATAATCGCTAGGTGCTCTGTGGGACGCCCCCTAGTCCTATCATGCCTAACGGGTCGTAATATAAAGGTATTTTAATTAAAAGTTATAAAATATCTAAGAAGGTAATTTAGAATAGGCCTTATGTAAAGAGTTTTATAGTTTCTTAGTTATATAGGCCTAAAACTACACTATTAAACTGCGTCCTATAATTAGCCTATTAAGTGAGCTAATAGGCGGTTCGGGCTAGTCCCTGACCGCCTTATTCCAACAAAAACTTTTGAACCCATTTATTCTACTAGTTTGATCGTCGTTTCAAGAATCCTATTATGCTAATTATCTTTGAAAAGTTCACTGTCATTGCCACTGAATATCAATATGAGCAATTCTCGCCTAGTCGTTTCAAGATAGATGGCCTCATAAATCAACATTGCAACTGATATTACGTCATGAAGTACCCGAATCCAGGAGTAATGCCATGACAAAATCTCGGTTTCCGTAAATGATTCTTCAATCGAAGTGCTCGCTTAGTAACACAAGGGTGAGGTTCTTCGTGCGGGTGGCCCCTAGGCCTTCATTCAGCTCACCTTGAGGATGCCAACCTTGATGTTTTCTCAATTTAGACCGCAAATATATTGTATACGAGAATCAGAAAATTGTCCCACCAAAACTTGTTTGAGGACTGCTGTTCAGCCCCGCGGTTCGAGACGACATGGAGTCGGCATTCTCAATCTTACCGACAAACTAACCTGAGACAGCGTCGGATGGAACGAGTAAAAGCGCCATGAAGCGATCTGACGCAACGACGTGGGACCAACCAGAACAGTGTGACCTGGCAGACTTATCCAAAGGTGCCATGAAGGCTTTGCCACTACTCTACGAAATGTAGGACCTTGAGCTGCAGCGATTGAGTTAGCTGTGCCTCCCTCGATGGGAATCACGCGAGAAATGGCGAGAGCTTTATCGCATCGTACGTCCCGAAAGACCCGAGTACGCAGCCTTGATGCGAAAACCGCCAAGTGAGGCTTTGAAGAGAGCTTTGCAGCAAATCCAAGTCGGTTCTTCGAGGAAAACCTCTTGAAAACACTTTCGAGAGGATAAACCATCTCTTCACAACCCTGTCCTCGGAGCTGTGTCTATCATGCCCGCCAAGTGGTGGTTCCTCCCCAGCCCCCGGGGGCGGCCCAACTGTTAATACAAAGATTACGAGAACGTCGAGGACGTCGTTCGACTTCTCGTGCAGTTCATCTACTTCAACATGCTGACCATTCTCCATTGATCTGCCGTACATGCTGCAGCCGTCGGCCCCTACCGCCGCTGGCGGGTACGACTACAGCAAGGCCGCTTGCGTCAGCGCGAGCCGCGGGATGATGAACCGCTACATCCGCTTCCGCTGGATGAATCAGGTCCACGCCGCCTTCTGCTGTCGCGAGATCGACTTCTCCGCCTTCGTGGCCTGCATCACCCCCCTCCTCGCTCATCTCGAACGCTGGCGCGGCAGGTCGGAGACTGATTTCCTCGGCCACCAGCGCCTGAGCGACCGCGCTATGGTGCAGAAAACCGTCACCTCCATGTTCGAGGTCGACGAGTCCAACGGTCACGGCTGTTCAGGAGACGGCCGGTATCCTGAATGCCTTGTCCGAGATCGAGGCCGACGCTGCGAATGCTGCGGCGAATCCGGCCGCGGCCACCCCAGAGAGCGAGGAGTCGTCGCGTCATTGCCTGCGGCTTAACATTCCGTACTTTAGATAGGTGAGCATCACCCGCAACGGCAACTCGTCGAATAACAGCACCAGAAGTTGCGCCAAACAACGCCCCGGTGGTGTCGTCCCACAACAAGGGATGGGTGTTGATTGAGTTACACATGCCCACGGTTCTTGGTCATCAGCTACCCCATACGCCTTATGTGGATGTAAACGCGTGGGATCAGAGTCCCTACCACCAGTTTGCTCCGCAGGCCACTGTTATATGAATCTAGTACAGGAGTATAAGCTGGAGATTGGGCATGACACGAGGATGATGCCCCATCCTTTGACCAGTTGGTTCTCAGGACGGTCTGACAAACAATAAAGTTGATAGATTTCGAAAATATCAGCCGGATAGAAGGAAAGTCCTGCAATTTGCAATCTTCTGGGCTTTCGTCGTCAGGTGGTTTGGGCTTTCTCTCGCAAGAGTCCATGTCAACGCAGTAGTCGACTATTAGTTGACCTATTTCGGCAGTAGACCCTGGCTGCAAATCGCTTCCCCCATCGTCTCCTTACTTCTTAAGACGGTCAATTATGCCATTCAGAAGCTCGTATTCACTGCCGTCAATTGAGTGTGAAGATGCGGATATCAGCCATTCTAGATGTACTGAAATTAGCGGGATCGTCGGAACTAGGTCAGCAACATACTGTTGTCAATCGTCCAAATCCACAACTGGTTGACTCGTATCAAGAGCCAGTATCAGCCAAGGTCTCCCTTGAGCCAGCTTTCGGTTACCATTTGGGACTTGTTGCGCCTTGATTTATTATTAGTGGAGTCGGGGTCCTTCCAAGGTTCCGACCTCTCGGAATTTGGAGTTGGGTTGCCTGACTCCTTGAGTTACCTTTTTACGAGGAAATTCGCAATCTCATGTCTTTCTGTTTTGCCAGCTGCCCACATTAGAGTCTCAAGAGTCCCACCGCTAGCATCAGCGTAGACATCAAGGATTGCTTCCCCTCCATCACGATGGCCATGGTTCAGTGGTGAAGAGCTTGCAGTCACTCCTCTTGAAAACCGGGAAGAGAGCCAGTGAGAGAGCCCTTTCGATGTGTAGCAATGCGACGGCGCGACTGTGCTACGGTGTGATGTGGGACAAGACGAGGAGAGGTCGTCCAAGTGCAAGTCCTGGCGCTGTACTTGCATTCTCAGTGCTGACTAATCAAGGCGGTCTAGCCTGGTGAGATAAGTTTCGGGCAAAATTTCACCCAACGGCACTAACAATTGGCCTTCATCCAAGGCAAATGTGCTGCAGACTCAAAAGTTCTCCCCGAGAAACAGTCTACAATGGGTAAATACGACCGCAAAGCCAAGTCGCAGCCGAAACACGGGAAACCCTCGGACAGCGGTGCGTCGAGGGCGCCACCGCCGTTAACCCGCGGCCGTCCAGGCTGGACTGGGCCTGGTTACCTCCACGACAGGAAGAAGAAGCCTCAGAAGCCACCGGCAGCGTCAGGGTCAGCAGAGCCCCTGAGGCTGCATCACGCCCTCCCCATGGAGCTGGAGCAGCTGATGATCAACGTCTTCCGCGCCGCCTTCCCCACGTGCCACGACTTCGAGGCCCTGAAGCCGACGCTGCGGGAGATCCAGGACGCGCTTTTCCGGAGGGACTTTGACATGGCCTTTGGGAGGGCCGACTTCCTGGAGGCGTATGCGATCCGTTGGAGCCCCAGTCGTGCGCTGGGGTACGCGCAGCTGATGGCTTGGATATGCGAGGAGAGGGCCGATGATGCTTGCATCCAACGGCTTGTTGGCGGCCCCGGCGAGGATGAGCAGAAGACAGCCAAGGTGCTATGTTTCGGGGGTGGTGCAGCTGAGATCGTGGCTTTCTCGGGTCTTTTGCGTCATCTACAGCCGTCAGACGCAGCCGGCAGGCCAGAGTTACCTCCAAGTTCCGACCATGTCTCGAAAGACCTGCATGCTTTATCAATCTCAGAGCGTGAACCTTCGCCGACACGCCTCAATCTCCACCTGATCGACACCGCGGACTGGTCTTCTGTGCTCTCAAAGCTACATGAGTGTCTCGAGACCCCTCCGACTCTCTCCAAGTATGCCAGCGCCGCGGCTCGTGCGTCGAACGCCTCTTTCCTCTCGCCCGGGGTTGTTCAGCATACTTTCACGCGCGCTGACGTGCTGGACTGCAGCACAGAAGACCTTCGCGCGGCCATTGGACCTGACCCGGCGATGCTCACGCTTCTCTTCACCCTGAACGAGCTTTACACAGCCTCAATGCCACAAACCACCTCTTTCCTGCTCAGGCTAACGGAGGCTGCTCCCAAGGGCAGCTTGTTGGTTGTGGTAGACAGTCCTGGGTCTTACTCCGAGACCGCTGTTGGTAATGCCAAGGAAGGGGAAGAGAAAAAGAAGTATCCACTGAGCTGGCTCATGGACTACACCCTTATGCCAAAACCGAAAAAGAAGGCTGTTGATGATGTTCGTGAAGGTGGGGAAGAAGAGTCGACTCCTGCATGGGAAAAGGTCATTTCTGAGAATAGCGTCTGGTACCGGCTGCAACAGGATTTGGAGTTTCCGGTCAGCCTGGAGAACATGAGATTCCAGGTCCACGTGTTCAAACGTGTATGAGCATGAGAGTATCTCAGGTGCGGCCGAATCACCCGCCACCCGAAGGACGCGCGATCCGGGGTGAGCCAGGCATCTTTACAGGCCACGGATTCATAAACCATAAGATTCTATTAGAGCAATTACCACATGCTAAGAATATGTACTCTGATTTGTGAATCCAGTTCCGTGTATTTCAGCTCTCTCTGTGTTCATAGCGAATCAGGACTGAGCGGCTAGATGTCAAGAGTGGTAGCTACCATCACAGCGAGACGCAGACTTCTTAGCCTCCGCAGGTTACATGGCCACCTTTCTCCAATACTACACTCTCCCGTACGGCGACCTCGTCAGAGGCAACATGAGGCCGCCATCTACCTTATCCGCCCTACCCCAGTGTTTCTAGCTAAGACCCTGCTATACCTTGCCAACGGCCTCCAGAACCTTCATTGAACCCATCCCAACTACAAGCAACTGAGCCAGGGCTTCCCTCACGCTACAGCGATGATATCATACTTCGAGGCCGCCACCCTCGTAACGAGCACGACAACCTCGTCAAATGTCGGGAGGGTCTAGAGTGTATCATGCCTGAGGCCATGTACTATATCAACTGGAGACCATATACTATATCAACGCTGGCGATATGCGTCGCGCGTGGCTAATCCTCAGACGAGCCATCGGGCACGCGCAGCTCATGGGACTGCATTGCAACCGCCCCGACATGAAAGTTCTCGACCCGAGCGTGAGAGTACACTACCCAACCATGTACCAGAGGATCGCCACCCAGGATCAATAGCTCTCCTTCGGCTTAGGACTGACTTCCATCACTGCTGTCAAGACGGTCCCAGAATTCGTGCCCCTTGCCCAGGGCGAGGACCGGAGCGGCCTACACAGCACAGTCATTGGCTGTATCAGCGCCCGCAACGACGAGAACGACATGGACGGCTAGTACCCGACCACGCGAAAGATCGACCAGGCCCTGCAGCGCTCGGCGCAGAGCGCTCTACGACTAGCAATTGCAACGACTGTAAAACTGTCTCGAGAGCTCTTCACACACCTTCCTATCCAATAGAGAAGTCGAGCCACAATTCTTTCACTTGTCACTTGTTCAACCGGCTTGATCCCATACAGAGCTTGGCATGTTGATTACCTCAAATCAGCCGGTCCATTGTTGAGCACATGCTTCTTGTGGACTACGGGATGAAAGCCCCTCCGCTGAACATACGAATCCGTCTCTGGTGGAAAATGAAAGTGGATGGATGGAAAAGTCATTGGACAACCTGGAATGTACTCTGTGCCGTGATGGGCGAGTTCGCAGGGCTTTGTGCATATGCGACGCCACCACACATCTTCATGTGCTTACTCGTGCCTCAACTGAGCCGTATTAGGTGTCTTGCGGCCTCTGTGGGCGGGTGTGAGTACGATAAGCCACTCTTAATGCACTATTACCCCAAATGTCGAACAACACTCCGGCCCGATCAATACGAACAGGGAATGACAGGGTATCTTCAAGAGCTTATTGACGACATCCCCAAACGTCGGAACAGAGAGACTGGCCAGGAAGGTGTCAGTTGATTTTCATGAGGGTTATTTCGTTGATGGAATCGATAGGCAGGATGCGATAAGGGAGAAGGCCGAACTTATTGCGTTGGATCACGGCATCTGCTTGTCTGTATCCAAGGCTCATGGCCTAGGGAAGCCATTGATAGAAGTATATTGCAAACACGGCTTGCAAAGGAGTGACTGAATAAGCAAATCCCCGATAATATGTGTCTTAGTAGCACTGGTAGGATACCAAGCGCAATGTTCTGGTCTTGTTTGCATGCATCTGAATATGACAGAGGCCCGTATCATAACAGCGACAGGAATCACACGTCGGTGTATCCCATAGGATTGGCAAGCTCAGAGATTGCCAAAGTCACTGGAATAGAAATGCATTACAGTTAGTAATTTATATTCATCTTCCGAAACGGCCCAAGACACGAAATATATGTCATCATCTTGCGACGATGCCGTCGAAGTATTCGGCAAGGCGACTGAACGTACCTGTCGCGTTCCGCGCCGTGTTTGACCTTCAAAGTTCCCGACTATATGTTCGAACCAACACTCCATTCTAAGACACGAGTCTGCGTAGAATTAGTTTCCAGCCCTCAAGACATCCAACGCGTTCCCTTCTCATGTCTTGAGGCGGGCGTTTTTCGTTTGGGGTCAGGTGCACAACGACTGTCCGAGAGTTTAATCCCCGCGACTCATGAAAAGTATACTGACATGAGCGCTATGACATGTTACGATTGGGCGATTCCCGAGCATGCTTCTAATCGGCTTTCGCAGCCGCTCCGGTTAGGAGCCGTCGGCCAACCTGGAATAGTACGTGAAAACTTCGTCGTTCTGCACCCTTCGGACAAGCACGGGATGAACAGACAAACTCAGTACATGAAATTCCCAACTGCTAGTCGTAGTGAACATGCAACGCACATAAGCCAGGCACGTCCTGTTCACTTGTGCATTCATGAGGTGTAAACAATAGGTTGAGAAAGTCACGTGGTAGAAAATCATTGGCTCCCAAATACTATTCAGTCTATGGATTGGCCCATTATCATGACTGGGCATCCTTCTAATAAGGTGACAGATCCGCTGGGTACATATTCTCGCCACATATATCTCATTCATCGTCAATCGTCAAATTTACTCAAACACCAGCGCAGGAAGTGTACTCCTTCACAGCTGTCGACGTGCTAAAAGTTGGTCAGTAACGCCCTGTCCATATATTGATCTCTCGAGGGCAACTCACCACGCAGTTATGCATGCAGCGTCCTTGTTGCACTTATTAATGCAAGCTACTTGCTCGGCAGCAGCCTTCGTCTCGCAGGCAGCAATGTCACCGCCCTTCTTGGCGCCATCGCCGTCCTTGGCGTCGATTGGAACTGCGGCGGCGTAGGAGGCGGCCAAAACAGTGAGAACGGTGGAGAAACGCATGTTAACTTAGTTGGTGTGAGTTGTTCTTGGTTGTCGAAGTAGAGTATTTGCAAGTAATGATTATGGAATCGTTTGCTTATCTCAGCGTCTTGAAAGTGTTTTTTGTGTTGGTGATGCTGATTAGAACTGCTCGAGCATCGGGGTTCTTCGGGGTGGATATATACACGAATCTCCAAGAGGCAACCTCAATGCCACTCAAGTGGTTATTCCATTCAGTTCTGCGAATACGATTACGTTTCGCCACGAGATAAAATACCGTCCGCTCCGGAGGCACACGCGCATAGGCCATGATGACCACAATGACGGGCGTCCCGCTGTCAATCCCGGGAACGTCAGTGGATGACGTCCATTCACTCTCGCAATGAACTTCCGTTTTGGGTTTTGCAAAGGAGGGGACAAGAAAACCTATTCCAGAACGTCCGCCGTATGGAAGCACTGGGTGCCTTGTCAAGCATGGATCACTGTCGATGGCATTTACCGCGCAGTCGCTTGCCGCAAGCGAGGAGTTGAGACGAGAGGGTCGCTTCTGCGTTAGGACAGCAGAACCCATCACCGTTGGAATCTGTGCGGCTGCCTCTTCCGGTACAAGAGTCAGTGACGTGGCGGCAGTTGTTACTTTAGACGAGACGTCAAATGGGCGATCGGCGACGGGGATGTATTGTTCAGAAACTGGGGCTGCCGAGGGCGGAGGGGACCACACGAACACAATGCCTCGGACCTCCTCTGTGATTAGACTCGACAGCACGTGAAGCTGGCCGACTCCGCCCGGACCATTACATCAGTGCGAGCTCTGACTAGTCTTCTCGCCTTCCCTAGAAGGTTCGAAGATTTCTGAATTGGGAAATATGCTCGTGGTGCGACAGGAACTTCGCCCCGATGGGGACAAGTACCCTTCATGAGATGCGATGGGATGTATGATGAACATGCTCACAAACGGCTGGTAGGTCCCACTCGTCAGCCCTACTTTACTATTCTACCTCGGATCTCCGAAGATCTGGTAGCATCGATAAACACAGCTAGCGCACGGTGAGTGTTCGGACGGTGAGGTCACAACGGAAGATATTCAAGGCATTTGACTAAAATCACCAATTGTACCTTCAACGAGTGAGACGATTGACGGGAATGCCATCTTTACGGAGATCATGAGCAACTGCAATTTACGTCATTCTCTGGATCGGAGGCAAAATATACCACTGGCCGTCCCACTCCGGCTCCGTCGGCATGATACCCCGACGTCTCAACCTCGGAGCCCGCGGCTGTGAAGCTACTAAGCCTCGGAACCCTCGGTCAGGGGTGAAGATTCCCCCAAGTCCGGTGATCCCTAGATCTAACAGTCGGCCCCGGGGCCTGCGGTGATTGGGCTGGGCTGTGCCAATCATGTGCAACCGGTGACTGAATATCGCCATTACGCTTCGGCTTACTGGGGCTAAGGTGCATATTGATGACGTTAGAGCAGGCATTCCCAGCGTTGAATCACTTGGCCACGCGATTTCGATCGGAGAAAATGTCGAGACAACCAATGGATGCCTCCAGCGTCACCACCATTGATAAGCTTAAGCAGAACTCCTGATCGATGCATTCTAGATCATGGACCCCGCACTCTTAACATGAGCTTTTGGGTTCCAAACCTCATGCGAGGGATCTCAGGGGCCGCAGTGGAAGACGGTTTATGATGTCAGCCGGTGTCCCGTGAAATTTCCGATAGATCATAGGACAACGCCAGCCTTTGACGCAGGCAAAATGAGAAATCTTTCATCATCTTTCTTTGCAACTGACGAAACTCGACGATATTTCTCTTGCCTCAACTTGTCTCAACGTCACGCATCAGATCTTTCGCAGACGTACGGTCGCATACACCACTGAACCGCCAGCTGCACCCCCACGGCAAACCTTCGGGATTGTACTATTTTGGGCCCCTTCTCCCGATCTGGAAGTAACGGCGAGAGGAAAGCCTCGACATATTGAGGATCAAGAGTGGTGGTAGAATATGCCGAAACCAGTCAGGGGAGTAGAATGACTTAAATTTCTCAACCTCTTGACCGTTATGAGATGAACCTGCGGGAACGCTGATGAACCGAGAAATACCTCTATGTGCTACCAGAGTGGATGGAACTCCGGTAAAGTGGGGGTGAAACCCTCCCACATCGGAACGGTCTTCCTAAGGTACCCAACTTGGTCGCTGCAGGCGCTCCATTTTGACGGCTACGAGACTTGGTGGGTGCTCGAAGCTCTTTTGGTGCATGTGGAAACCAACGTCTCAGTCTGTACCCTCCCCTCCGAGCCTCGTCGTCCGTGATGTTAAAGCAGGCTCCAAAGTAGATCTGTTTACAAATCTGTCTACAAGTAATCGATGACCCCGCGGAAATTTGCTAGAAATTCGTCGACCTGAATTCCGGACCTCCTGTGCTGCTCGCCGGAGCTCCGATGCTCGCAACTTTCCTCTTCTCCGCCGTGAAAATGTCTCCTTTTCGGACGTCTACAAGAAAGAATCTGACTGGATGGGTTGAAAGTCCCTGATGGCAAACGAATACGCTATTTCATCCCGTTCTTCAACCCCGGCGAGCGACCCCCAGACATTTGGATTTCAGAAAGTCTCGCTGCTCGTCTGTCTACTAAAATGAGGGGTTCAAACAATACCCATGGAAACGCACAGCCTTTCATTGAGAAGGTTGCTTAGCATGAAAACTAGGAAAATTCTCAATGTGACAATGTTCCTATCAGTGCGACCGTTATCAACAAATCGGAGTCCTGATCCCGGCATTTAAAATGTGCCGTCCGGGGCTCTAGTGGGTCTTTCGGTCTCGCACCCCGGCTCAATTGGTCCGAGACTCGGGCCATGTGGGGCCAGCATGGCCAAAAAGGCCGGCTCGCACTTCGTCGGAGACCGGCCTTACGCATCCGTCGAATGACATTCAAATAGGCAGTGACCCCTTACGTAGAAAGCCACAACTCTACATTACTCGTGCTAAAGACCTTATGTAATCCACCGTAGACGGCCCAGCGAAATTCCCAACTTCGAGAAACGATGTTTACGTTGAGCTTCTGGCATCACCCTAATGGGCCGCCATCACAAGGAGCATGGAATCGCAAAGTAGCGGCCAGGCGGACCAATTGACGGGCAAAAGTGCCGACGAAACTGCTCCCAGCAACCAGTTTTCCTGTCACCAATGTCGCCTGAGGAAGCTGAAGTGCGACCGCGTCAAGCCTCGCTGCGGCCGTTGTGCGAGACTTGGCGACGAATGCGACTATCCTCAAGCGCGAAGAGCCAATGTTGGCAGGAGAAAACGAGTCCACGAATTAGAGACCAAGTTAGGTGCGTTACTGGCTTTTTAGGTTTCCCACCTTCTGACGGGTGAAACAACTCGGGACGTCGTAATCGCTAACGCATCTCAGACCAACTCGAACGCTTGGCCAGAGGCGTGGAGCCACCTCAAAACACTGAGAAAAACGCGGGCCATGCGAGCTCTCATCAAAGTCCCAATGTCTTCTTATCAGCCGATGACAGCTTCCAACCGCAGTCGGTCGGGGCAACTCCGAGCCAAGCCCAGTCGCAGACAGACGCTGCCTTCGCGGAATTGGTGCCTCTAGGCCTGTTTGAGCAACAGCCTGCCATGGAATTGGTTCTATTCTTGTAAGTTAGTGCCTGAAACTCCGTGAAAATATCAACTGACATTGTACAAACGTAGAACCAACACATATTTTGACAAATGGCACTATGCCGCGCCCATGTTCCGCAGAGCTCGGTACATGATGTCATTGCATCTACCATCTCACATGCGGCCACCCATGTGTCTCCAGTATATCATTATGGCTTTGGGTGCTGATATTACCAAGACACATCGCCAGTTGGCAGTGCCATTCTACCAGCGCTCCAGGGCATACATCGAGTCAGATGAAATGAGAGTGAGTGGCCCAGATTGTACCCCATGGAGCCAGCGTCGTTCTGACCATCGACTTCAGGGGGACGGACAACACTTCGCCACAGTAGCCCATGCCCAAAGCTGGACTCTGATCGCCAACTTTGAAGCCCAGCAACTCTTCTTCGCGCAATCGTCCTTAAGCCTCTGTAGAGCAGTGCGAATAGCCCAAATGCTGGGCTTGCATCGCGTGGACGGCGAGGGTATAGACGCTATTCCCTTGTTATCGCCACCGAGAGACTGGACCGAGGCTGAAGAGAGACGCCGCACCTGGTGGGTGATTTATTGCTCCGACCGTTTGGTCGGAGGCAGTACCGGGTGGCCTGCAATAATCAACGAGCACGATGTAATGCCATCCCCACCTTCCGGCGACTGCCTCACCAATTTCCAGTGTGTTTTGACTAATATTATTGCAGATACAAGCTTTGCTTCCGTCATCCGAAAAAGCATTTGAAGCCGGCATAGAGGAGCACGCCAGCCCTTTGACGACAACGTTACACCAAGAAGGCCAAGACTTCTCCGCTTTCGCCGGCCGCGTCCTGGCCGCGTCCCTCTTCTACCAGGCATTTCTGCATTCGACCCGCATCCTGCCAGACGACAACCCTCAAGACGTCAAAACCAGCCTGTACTGGAAGCGCCACCGAGAGATCGACAACGACCTCGTCGTGCTCCTGCAAGCGCTCCCGGAGGACCTCCAGCTCCCCAAGAAAATACGATGCCAGAACGCCACGTTCGTCAACATCATCATCCACACCGCCGTGATCTGCCTACACAGGGCAGCGCTGTCGAGGATGGAGACTTTTGGGTTGCCGGCGCAGATGACGCGCCAGGGCAGAGCGCGGCTGGTGGCCGCGGCGGAGGAGATCCTCAACATCTTCCGGATGATGCCGGACATGAACGAGACGCTCAAGAACCCGATGCTGACCTTTTCGGTATACACCGCGTCGTTGGTGTTTCTCGATCAGCCGACGACGACAGAAAAGGACCATCAGCGACAGGATAACCTCGATTTCATACTACGCATCATTATTTTAGCGGCAAAGACTTGGGGCAACCCGGTCACCGGGTCGATGGCCGTTCAGCTGGCCATAGACATGCAGCAACGAGGATTAGATTCAGCGGCGGTAGAAAAGGTGAGTTGCCCCGATGTCGCAGACACGTCTGAGGCCGTCTAAGGCTGTTGTACTCACAAAATCGCAGGCGGCAGAGCTCCCGCTTGGGAGAAGCTTGATACCCATTCTTGCCAAGGGGGATTCCCAATCATCGAATTTCTTGTTCCAACTTCCAAACAGTCCTGGAAGTACGCCAGGACCAGCCGCGGACTCGTAGTATGATTTTCAAGCCTATCATCTGAGGCTTACTGATGCAGGGCCGTTTTAAGTGAATTCCAGAAGTTTGGTGCCGGCACAGGAAAGTAGGCAACCTCACTTGAGTAGCCAACTCAAATTTTGGGCAGGCGTACTATTATTTTAATACTAGCACACTGGATATCTAGACATAGAGTTGTACAGTACCGGTTCTAAACTATCTTCAACTCTAGATTCCCCTGTGGGTTACGATTATTCACGACGCCGAGGACATTGAGATTGTGTCTGGTAACGTCAATAGAGTGTATATTGGTTGCTGTGCCCAAGTTGCACATTTTGCATATTAGTTTGCCCTACCGACGTCAATGGATATTCAACAGGATTCAATGCGGATGAGTCTTCACTCATTTATATCTTGAGGAATATGGAAAGAGAGCGTGCACTTCAGGGCCGGGGGAATTATATGCGACAACTACAAATAAAGTGACCACCACAGCAACTTCTCGTCTGTGTAAGTGTATGGTATACATGCCAAGATTACAGAGAGACAAAGACATTGCCCCTCAGGGATTTAGCTATCTGCTAGACCATTTACTTATGAGAAGAAAAAAAAAGATAAAAGAAGGTAGTAAAAGAATGAGAATACTGTTATTTGAATAACGTACCGCAGTGTAAAAAGAGCTCCCGCAAATATGCCTGGCTGATGGCTGATGCCTGCTCATCCAGGTAGCAGTGAGCAATAGTGGCCGCAGGCAGCAGGCAACAGCGATCACCAGCCGCAAGGAAAGCAATTTCCACTTAACAAGAAGGCAGTGCAGGCTGTCGGCTCGGCCGATACAACTCGACTCCCACAGCCACCGACTAAGGCAAATGACTAAGCTCTCCAGCCTCCTCCTCCTCATGATCGTCGCAAGGCTCGTTGCTCGTCAAATAAAGAAGTCTTTCCGGATCGGAATGGCCTGCGACAGGGAGTCTGCTTAGTTCCACCATCGGCGACGTCAATGTGGGACAGAACCAGTTACACGCTCACAATGAGGCGTCTTGTTCGCTCTTGGGGTCGAGCCAAGGACACAGCAACATTTAAGCTTGAATCCGAGAGTGGCACCAGCAAGCCACCGTCTGGGGTTTCGTTATTGCCTAAGTTATTCGAGACTTTTTGAGGCAGCGAGCGAAGAATGCTTGCGAATCGTGATGACAGCACTGCGCTGGTCAGACAGCTGCCAAGGACATTGCCATCAAAACCCCACCAAAAGACTCGCCCGGCAATGCTACGGAAACGTGCGACTTGGGCAAATGGGCACCGCCATCAGCGGTCTCGCTTGGCTTGACGTACAGGGCGGGCGAATCCCCAAGCCCTGTAATACCCTTGGTGCACTTGGCTGTCCTGCCGGCCAGTCACCAGTGCAAATCGCTCATTGGACCCTGAGACATTGACATCACGCTCCAGGCCGTCATTCGCTCTGGGCTGCTGTGCCGCCCTTACCGAAACCGGCACCCATACACCGTGCACGAATGCCGGGCGACAAGCGGGTGCCGCCCCCGGGGAAGGCTTGTGCGGCGCAGCCGTCGCCCGGCCGGGTCGCCTGACTGCCTGATGCGGACACAACTGCGGCTGGCGTCAAGTCTGCCAAGTTGGGGTTTCCGAAGAGACAAGGGCGATTTGCCTTGCTTCTTCGGGCTGAGGGGGATCCAATCGAGTGAAGGATTACTTAAAGTTCCCATCAAGCCCGCCCTTGAAGTCTTGATTTCGATGTGAACATTCCATCAGAGATTCACGACACAGCGTTAAAACATCGAACTGACAACATCGAACAACATTTGGGAACGTGACAGAAACCGACAGGGAGGAAGACAACCCAAGAAAAAAAGAAACAAAAACTGAGAAGTAGGCAAAATGATGATTGCCGTCATGTACCTCGTTCGGGTCGTCCTGATCGGACTTCTCTTCATTGCCGCCTCCACGTTCTTCGGCATGCTCCTCGGCAAACCTGGCGGCCGCGATGATCGCACTCGCCGATGGGTGACCCTGACCAAGTCCGCCCTCGGACTCTGGGCCTTGTAAGTCGACCAACTTCTCAAGCCTGCCACCCGAGAGACGCTCCATGTAAACAAACCAAATACTAACAACGTCCGTCTCCGTCTAGCTCCCGCCTCATCCACATCCTCTCCTACATCGTCGCCCTGGCCGTCGGCAGCGAACCGTCCCACGGCCGAACCACCGGGTACGAAGCCGCCAGCTTCCTCTCCGTCATCGGCGCCACCCTCGAGACCGTCGCCCACGTCCTCATCTTCCTCGCCATGTTCTACCTCGCCCACGCCCTCACGCAGCTCCGCGCCGGCAGCGACGACGAGTCCAGGGCCCACCGCATCGGCAAGAAGTTCGCCCTCTTCGCCTCCGTCCTGGTCACCGTCCTGGCCATCACCATGATGGGCCTGACCATGAGCGTCTACGTCGACCGGGTCCGCAGCTACAGGTACCGCGGGAGCGGCTACACGAGCTTCAGCTACAGGCGCCTCGTCGCCCTGTCCATGGCCGTCGCCGAGAGCGGCATCTTTGTCATCTGCGCCATCGGCAGCGTCGTCTACGCGGCCAAGTCCCGCAACAAGGCCAGGGACACTCCCGTGCACAAGGTACGTGTTGTTCGGTTCTGTTCTGCTGGTGCGTAACCCGTGAGTGCTAATGATTGTCTCCAACCTAGGCCGGTACTTTCCTCGTTGCCTGCGCGTCTCTGTGGCTTGTGCGCAATGTCTGGTGCCTCGTGTACAGCATCGTTGGGCTGTGGGACTTCTTTGGCATCATCGACATTATCTTCAACCAGTGCGGAACGTTCGTCATCCTGGTGCTCCTCTCCGTGTTGGCGTCCCAGGACAGATTTAGCCTCTCGAGGGGCCGCTACCGTACCAAGTCGGTTGACGAGGAGCAAATCGCCTAAGGTCGCGAGTCTTTAACACACCAGCGTGTACGCATGATTCATTGGGATTAAATTTGTCTTTCACGTAATTCACGGCGGGTCTGGTCGGGTAAACATCTATGATGGCAGGAATGATGCATGATTAGAATGTGCGATAGAATGAGGCTCAAACATTATATGATACCACAATAGAAACAGTTATTCAAATGATTGATGACTCTGAATATGTACGATCCCTGCGATTGCAAACCAGATGTACGGGTCACGACCTTCTCAGGTCCTTTAAGCGGGCGTCACAGCCCGTTTCTTAATTACCTAGCTTCTAACAACTCCGCCCTTCATTAAAACGCTCTTCCGGAATTGGCTTAGGGTGTCCTCAACTTCTGCCTGCTTTGTTGCGATGAAAACTCCCGCATTTGTCTTTATCAAGTATCGTTGTACCCCCCGTCTCAAACGAGGTCACAGCTGGTGACGCCCTCGCGTAAGGCACCGCCATCATCGATGATGCGAGTGAGGAACCTTACTCCAGCCCCTTTTCCAACGACATCTGGCGATTGCCTTCGGACCAGACACTTTGAAAGAAGAGAATTCTCGCACCGGACTCTGCTGAGCTCTGTTTACCCATGCTGGCGGCGCGTGTCTCACATGCCCGCGAAGCTCGAAACCGGCAAAGCCTCTGACGGAACTCCTCTCACCAAAAGAACGTCTGGTGTCTGCCAAACAACCACACCTCTCACGCAGGAGCAGAGAAGTATCCATCGACTAGAGAGAGTTCCCGCTGGGCAGGGCAATGCACAAAGAGGCTCTTGCACCGGGGCCGTCAGCGGCGGCGTTATGCTAGGGGATTCTCAAGATGAATCTGGAAGGGTCTGGCCAGACGACTCAGCGTACAAGCTGAGGATGGGGCAAACTTTTGAGCCCATTTCAGAACAGAACAGACAGTCTTTAGTCGAGCCAGAAGAACCAAGGTAAGCTCGCAACGGGACCACGTCCTTCACCGAGAGGACTGTTTCTTGGAGAAAACTTGCAATCCAGTGCCTGTGACAATCCAGCAATTGAGACGTCTCTCCAGAGTTGCATGCTTCTACAGTCCGTGCCTCAATGATGGCCACCAACGAATCGAACTTGAGTGAGAGACTGTCAGCCACGTCTGGGAGAGGATAAACCGTGAAAAGGCCCCCCCCTTCCGGTAGTAGTCTACCAAGAACAAAATAATAGAGAGACAGACAGATTGCCCTGTTCCTCGAGATAGGCCTAGATCTCAGACCAACTCACCTCAACAACGACTCCTCCAGACCCAAAAAAGACCCACATGCCGCTTCCCCGAGGTCAAATATCCGGCGGTACAAAACCCACGGAGAAGAGGCACCGGCCCGGGGTCATGAACCTCCATCATTAAAGAAACCATTGCCGATTTGGCGGCGCCGGGGGGATTAGCGTACCTAGCCACTAGCCACCGTCAACCGAGCCCCTGACCGCCGTTTCCCACCCGTGCGGCCCCAGAACCCCGTTCCCCGCCGCCCTTGGTCCTCCCGTCCCAGATTCCGCGCATCCGTGGATCGAGCCGCCGTGCTGCCACATGTCATGTCCGTCTCCTCTCCAACACAACCCAAGCGCAAAGAAACAAACACCAGTCTAAAAACGTGCGGGATTGGCTACCTAGGCAGTAACATGGCAGTCAGTCCCCCAGACACGTGCATGCCGCGACAGCACACTACCTTATGTATCCATCACTCACCCCGCTCGCCTCGTCCGGATGCATCTCGACATCCAATGAAAAGACGGCAAAACGAGCAGCCCAATAGGATACAAGATGAGAAGACTCGCGGAGGAAAGCCGGATGATTTTCGTTGGCGTCTTCATACCCCGTAACAAGGGACGGTGGCAGTACTGCACAACTTGGAACGACCACTTCAGTACCCCTCCCTCCTCCCGCTGATCCGCTGCACGTCATGGCTCATCTGTGCCGGTCCATCACCAAACTCACCGCCCTGCGATAAGCCCACTCAGTGGCTGGAGGCTGGAGGCTGGCGGCATCCGTCGAGATTCGCCTCCCTCGCGTCGTGCGCCCCCGCCAGCACCTGTTCGACGTAGGCATTACATTTTCGGTAGGCATGTGCTTATCAAAGTAGACATTTCATTAGAGCGATGAGGCTCTTCTATGTACACCGAATCTATTGACAATGACCCCAAGCATGCTGCTCCGCGCTGTGCCGGTCCTCCCATGCTTTCTCGCTCCACAGTGATGCAAGTCTAAGGTAAGTAGAGGAAGAATGTATCAGAAATAGACATGTGGATGGAGAGGAGAAACAGTACAGTAGGAAAAAAAACATCAAAGTCATTGAGACCCTTTGCATCGTTCCATCATCATCTGTCGTCGTCATTCCATGCCACGTCACCAGCGGCTCTGGGTCTCCATATGTTTGTTCATCGCGAGAAACATCGTGTTTTCGTCCGTCGCTACCTGACCATCATGCTGGTGCAGGATATCGGCGACAGGACGTGGTTCACCCCTTGGGTGTTAAAACGTATATGTATATATGTATCTTGCCCTTTGGCGAGCGGGACCACGTTCGCTCATGGGCTAGAACTCTCGTATTCCATGATCTCAATAGACCAGTACGGAAGCTCTCTCGCGAGCGTCTCGCCATCGCAGAAGAAGACGGCACCCTCGACCTCACTTTCGGGCTCCTCGAGCTCGTCGATGCGCGGCGGCGGTGGGTCCTGGAACTGCAGATGGATGAAGCTGCGGCGGTCGCCGACGCGGCGCCTGAGCCTACGAGCGCTGGAGCCTACAGCGTCCGGGTCGAGCGGCGTCAAGTCCTCGTGGTCCGAGTCGCTGCGCTCCGAGATGGTGCGCTTGCCGATGCTAGAGCCATGGTAGCGGCGCTTGCGCATGCGCAGCTCACGTTGCATGCGTACAAACTCGCGGTGCGCTGCGGCGTCCTCGTCGAGGTCCTCGTCAGACGAGTCCGAGTCCGAAGCACTGCAGTTCAGGTTGCGCATGTCACGCGTCAGGCCGGGGGGGAGTTCGGCGGGAGCGGGGGCGCGGGAGCGGGAGCGGGCTGAGGCCGGGGACGAGAAGCCAGACGGGGCGATTGTGCCGGTGCGGTCTTGATCCATGGGGTCAAAGTCGGAGAGTTCTTCGAGGGTGAAGTTTGCCCTGGTTGTGGTGGCTGGGTGGCTTTCCTGTGGAAGTTCTGGGGCGGGAGGAACGACGTTAGATTCCGCGTCCGAGTCCAATTCTGATTCCGAGTCAGAATCATCATCGTCATCTTCTTCCTCCTCCTCTTCCTCGTCATCCGATTCTTCCTCGGAGCTGCTGTCGACAGCCATTTGCGGTGCATGCACTTGTGCTGGCATGGGCGCTGGCATGTGTGCTCGCATATGTGCTGGCATTGGGGCTGGCATTGGAGCCGGGGCGGGAGGATGGATGCTCATGAGGACGTCTTCGTCCTCATCTTCGTCCTCTTCATCGCTGTCTTCTTCATCTTCTTCATCGTCGCTGTCGTCTTCCTCGTCGCCGGCCGGCTTTGCTTGGGGCACTCTGCCATCCTCAGACTCAGACTCGGACTGGGATTCTTCCTCTTCCTCTTCCTCTTCCTCTTCATCGGAATCTTCAGACGAGGTGCGGGGTGACAGATGGGCGAAGCGATTGGAAGGGGTGAAGCTGAACTGGTGGCCATTGCCCAAAGGCTGAATGCCAGCGTCGTCAAGCAGCACTGGACGATTGATGTTGTGATAGGGTGGCAAATGGCGTGCAGCGTATCTCTTGTGGTTGAGCATCGGCGAGGTCGAGGTAGGGGTCTGGGGCGGTGAGTTCGATCCCGGAAGAGGGCCCAGCATCATGCTGGGCGTCGACGGCCGTGCCTTGCGAGGCATCGTCAATTCGGCCTGCCAAAAGGCGTTTGAGGCTCCTTGACGGGAGAACGACTCGATGTCGAGGTTCAGAGACCAAGGTATGGGATCGCCCGCCCTGGCAGCCGTTCTTTTTTTTTTCTCTGGGCGTTGATCTTATCGATCGGCTGGTTGGGACTCGGCTTTCTTTGGTCGGTGGTGTGGGGAACGGGAATTGGCGGGGAAAATGCGAGGGATCAGATCAGCTCCCACTAGCGATGGGCCGGTAGATGGAGGGGTGCGGTTGTAGTAGATGTGCGGTGAGCAGCAGGTTGGTAGAGTAAGCAATGGCAAGTCAAGGCGTCAACACCCAGAGCAGGAACCTCCGACAAGGAGAAGAGGATATTCGGCTGCGGCTGTAGGTTGTCATGATAGAATCTCGGGGGAAATGCGAGAGGAGGACAACGACCGGGCTGCGCCTGTGCAGCAGGACAATAGCAGTGGGATGTGACTTGAAGGAATGGACGGAAAGTGCCAGTTGCGGACGAACGAGCGGCGTCCTTTTTTCCTCTCTGTCGAATCCCAGTCCCAAGGTCTCAGTCCTTGCTGGTGTCACTGACCCGACAAGACCGAGAGAAACAAAGGAATGCTTCGGGGGACCAGGTGCGGGATCCCGGCTGTGGGGACGGACGAAAATCGGGCGGGCGGTGACGATAGGCCGGGCGTCGTCCTGGGCGACAAGGGATGGTCCTTGTTGAGAGGGTTGCAGCAGGACCAAATTTGGCTGACGGAGAGGAGCTGGGAGCAGACTGGCGTAGCGGTGCTATACGATGTGTGCGCACGCGAGCAGCAAAAGCAATGGTCAACAAGGCGAGCTCCGGTGCTGGCCTTTGGGGAAATAATTGGACGAAACGGCTTTTTGGGGGGTGGGAAAGGCGGGCGAGAGACAGGCGTGGGGGACCCGGGTTAAGAGAAGAGGCTCAGGAATTTGTCGGAGATGAGCAAAGGTGGGATGAGTACCGGCCGGAAGACCAGGTAGAGAAAAGAGGAGGGAATGAGACGACAACAACACCAGAATACCGGGGCGCCGGACGGGATTCTGAAATTGAGGCTGGATCTGGCTTCTGTTGTTGATGGGCTGGCGGTTCAAGAGCCAGACAAAAAAACCAGCGGACGGACGGCCGGAGGGGGCTTTGTTTTATGATTCCTGAATCCTGGCCGTGGGCGTGGTGGATGTGGAAGTCCGGTTTGCCGGGGGCATGAGCAGCAGAGGAGACTCACGGCTGAGCTCCTGGGCTGGAATTCGACTCGGGGGAGTGCTGCGCAACTCCGTGATAGGCCGGGCGGCGTCGATGGCGCGACCAGCGAGTCCGGTCTTATAGGTATGGCTGATATAATCCGTGAATTCCCACGGATTGCCCCTTCCTTAATGCTGGCTGTCTGTCTGTCTTCCTGGCAAGAGGGGACGGACCGACCAAGGGGAACGAGGCACGAGATCGTGAGGATAGCAGATGAGGGCGGTCCAAGGGGAGGCAGACATATGTCAACGTCGAGAGAAAAAAGAGGAAAAAGAAGGAGATTTTCCAGAGCGTGTGGGATGGGGAGGAATTAAGAATTAAAAAAAACAGTCATCGCACATGTGCGCTGCAGCCGTGCCATGTCCATGCCATGCCATGCAGCAGGAGTATCCAGCCAGCCAGCCAGCCAGCAGGCCAGGCGGAGGAAGACGAGCCTCGTGCTGGACTTGCTTGTGGATGCCGCTGGTGCGGTTACCAGTGCTCCAGTGCTGGTGCTGGCGTTGCTGGTGTTCCCCCGGCCTGCTGCTGTACGTAGCGCATAATGCCTGCAACGTCTCTCTCGCCAGGCTTCCTATCAGAAGCTAAACCGAAGAAAAAAAGTTCGACACTCCCGGTCCCGGGTTGTGTTGTGCGTGGCGGGCGGTTGGGGTTGGTCCCAGTCCCTGGTGATGGTGGTGGTGGTCCCTCTTTTGCGCATTCTCGCGGGGCGCAAAATGCAAGTTCGACCTTTGGGCAGCAATGCTCCAGGAGCCCCCCGGTCTACCCGTGTCTCCCGCAGCTCATCGCAGTCGAGTGAAATTACGTGGGTGTGGTGTGTGTGCGCGTGTGCGCGAGTGTGCCCTCACGCATTTGCGCATGCCGCAGCGGCGGACTCGCTGGCTCTGCGGGCTGAGGCCGGACTCGATTGACTGGCTCCTCGGCTGGACTGGGCTGGATCGGGAGACAACCTGCGGGAGGACGAGAAGGAGGTCCAGCGCGAGAAAGGACCAGGCCCGGGACGGAGTGGAGGGAGGGGTAAGCTGGAAACTGGAGGGGTGCGGTGTGGAGGAAGACGACGTGCCGCCGCCGGATCGCCGAACCACCGGCCATCATCTCTTTCTTGGTGAGCGTCTTGCTGAAGCCGAGCCCTTTTCGGCCTGTCAAAGGCTGGATGAGGCGTTCCGGCTGTTCGCTCGAGGCCCTATCGACGCCATACATCAACGGCGGGCGTCGCTTCCATTGGCCGTATCTGGACATCTGGACGCGGCTAGTGTCGCCCGCTGCCGCTCATCGAGTGCTCTTGCTCGTGGACGTCGTCGTCCTCAGTCCTCGGCCAGAGCCCAAAAGGCCATGTGTTCCAATGTCGACACCGATGAATCGTGTGTCCTTGGCAATCCGTTTCCCGTGTCTGTCGGGGACTGGCTGAGCGATTTCATCGGTAAGGCTACCTGCGTCCCGCCGGGGTCAGTGACAGGGTGGGCGGCGTCAGAGAAGAGAGCGCGGCCATAGGCGGGATATGATGGGCATTGGACCACGAGCAGGCAGGAAAATATATTGCAAGAAGGGGAAAGCAGTCGGCTGGGTAGCAGCACTTGTGCCCAATGACGAGGGTCGAAGAGCCGTGGCAGAAGAGAGAGATCGTGGTGGTTCCCACCCGCCGTGCAGGATTGTGGTCGTCTTGCAGCAGGACTTGCAGCACTCGCAGCAGCTAAAACGGGCACCAGCGAGTGAGGAAAAAACTTCCAGAGAGGGAGGGGCAGGTGGCCGGGTGGGATTTGTGGAGAGGAAAAGAAGGCGGTCAACGCTGCACCTGCCCTGCACTTGCACTTGCACGGGGGCGAAAGAGCGCCTCACCTCACTCACTGGACTCGATAAGGTAAGCAGCTTTAACTAGGTAGGCACCTTGAGATAGGTACCTACCTCAGCAAGGCAGAAATCCAACTTCCATTGGGTACTTGGGTACCTGATGTACGGTACCTTCTTCTAGAAGGTGTCTCGCTGCCTCGCTCTTGCCCGCATCCATTGCCAATGGATGCGGATTCAGATGCAGACAGACACGGCAACGGCATCTTCGCGTCGGGCCTCGATGTTGTGCAACCTGTATCGACGGGCAATCCACCACGCCACGTTTTCAGCAACCTACGTGCCCGTCTCTTGAGGCAGCCTCATGGCTATTGGAGCCAGATCACCCCTCCCCGTCTGGGGGGTGGGATGGGGATGTGCGATCGACTCTCAGCCAGCCTGCCTTGTCTGTGTACATCTGCTTGGTGTTGATGCTCACGATTGCTGGGATTAAGGTAATCAGAGGTTAGAACTTGGAGCTGCCCGCCCCCCTGCAACCGAACGGCGACGGCCCCTCTTCTTAGCCTTTTTTCACGTTCCTTGCTGGGCGACAAAACCTCTCATCCAGCCTGGCTTGGGCTACCTACAATTTACCGTTGACAGGTTGAGTGACATTATCGTCAAGTACGTACCGCTCTAATTGGCGATTCGCACTGACATGCCGCGGGCGAGGACTGCTGATCTCGGCCCGTCCCACGGCAAAGAGAGACTGGGTTAGGCCGCCATGGGAGCCCGTCTGCCCGTCCCGTCTTGCGGCAGCTCATCCCCCGATCCCGCGACGTCTCTCTTTTTTTTCTTCACGCGATGCAAATTCTTCCTTTGTTCAGGGTTAGGGCATGCCCCTTCTGCTGTCTGCCCCCTGCACTGGCCTCATGCGGCCATCGTCGACTTGCGCCATTGCGCATGGCGAGTTCGCGCCAGAGTGGGCGGTCCAAGGCCGCCAGAGCACTGCTGCTCCATTCATCTGCAGGTCCGGCGGGCCTCCCGCAGAAGGACCAGCAGCAGAGCGTCCTCTAGCCTCTCCACGCCGTGAGCTGCTGGTGGTCGTCGACTCGGCCCTTGTCCGTTCGAGAAGCCTGCTTTTATTGGAAGGACGAGGAATGCCGGTTCTGGAGGCTCTTGGGGTGTGCTGTGGGCATTCACCATCACGGCGTCTGCCTTCAAAGGACAATCAGTGATATGGATGGAGTCTCAGCCCAGCAGGGGTGTCTGTCCTGTCCTTGTCAACATGCCCATTTCACCAGTCCTTAGGACATGATAGTCCGGCTATTGGTGTGGGAGCTGTCAGGGTCGACGGCGTCGGGTGTGACAGGATAGAATGTTCACCATTCGGCCGAGACACTTTTCCAATTCGCGAATGTCCATACACCGAGGGGGCCAGGACACTGTCATTCTTGCACCCAAGAAGCCGGCACGAGTCTCCTCCGCCTCGAGGATTCTGCAACACCCGGTTTGGTCTCAAATTTCCCCCGGCGGCTCATTCCAACCAACAAGCGACCGGGGCGGAGGAAATAACCAAAAATACCGAGTAATAAATAACCTGGAAGCTTAAGTGGTGACTGGGGAGCCTGGGCAGTTTAGTCAGTAAGCTTGGACGCCGGGGGCGCAACGGGGCCTGAAGACCGCGTCTGCTGTCCAATCACTGCGGCTCTGACTAGCTCCACGCGGAACTTTCCAGCCTCGCGTGCCTGGTCGCAACTTCAACTCCAGACGTTGAGCACTTGTCCGTCAACTTGCTCCATCATTCAAAACCTTCGACTAGACCTGTTCCTTTTCCAACACTACAGGACATAGAATTGCAGCGCTAGAAATCGTCTGTTTATAGTTGTAGGGTTCTGTTCCTCGCAGGACTCGCGCGTATTCCCTTCGAACTCGTCTCGCTTCGAACCGCCGCGATGAACAATCAAGGCCAGCCCGGCCAAGCCGTGCCTGGCGCGCAGCGACAGCCGCCCATGTACAGGCCCGAGATGATGCGCAACCTGCCGATTTTGAACGACGAGGAGAAAGCCAAGTACGAGCGCGGTCTGCGGCAGCTATGGAACCACTACGAGACACACCCCGAGGACTCGGCCCAGCACCAAGACGCGAAGAAAAAGATCCAGGACTTCACCAAGATGCTGCTCAACAAGCTACAGCAGCGTCGCATGGCAGTCCAGCAACAGCAAGCCCAGCAGGCAGCCCAGCAACAACAACAGCAGGCCGGTCAACAGGCTCAGCAGCAACAGAGCCAGCCCGCCCAGGCATCCGCTCCGCAGCAGCAAGCCCAACAAGCCCAACAAGCCCAGCAGCAGGCGCAGGCGGCGGCTGCCAACCAGGCCAACGCCGGCGGCGTGACGATAAAGACCGAACCGAAGACCGAACCCACGCCGTCGACAGCCGCGGAGCCCGCGCACGCTCCCACCCCCGCCCAGGCCCCGGCTGCCGCCCCGACTCCGGCCGCCCCTCAGCAGGCTCCTCAGACGTCGTTCCCGGAGCACATTTTGGCCCACATCCGACAGATGACCTTCAACCCTCCCATGTCGATCGCCGAAAAGGGCCCCGAGGCAGTGACGCGATGGACGAACGACTGTAAAGCAAAGTATCTGCGGGCGCTGATGCAAATGGACCAGCAGGGAAACCAGATGAAGCGCATCGACGCTGCCATCAAGGACCGGCAGGATAAGGGGAACCCGTACACAGCGGAGGAGATCAAGCAGATTCAGATCCGCCGGGACCATGCGCAGAAGATGTACACGGAGGCCCACAAGTTTGTCGACAGTTTCCGGAAGAACCAGGATGTCATCAACAAGCAGCGCGCCAGTGCTGGCCAGGCAGCCGGTGCTCAAGCAGCTGCGCGACCGCAGCAGCAGCAACAGACGCCCCAACAGCAGCAGCAACAGGTTCAACAACAGCAGCAGCAGCAACAGCCTAGCCCGGCCGTGGCAGCAGCGCAGACTCCCGCGCAGGCTGGCGCGCAGGCGAGCCCGGTGCCTGCGCCGGCGGGCACTCCCGCCATGCAAAACGCGAGCGCGGTGAATGCGGCCATCGAGGCTGCCAAAAACCAGCAAATGGCAGCTGCGGCCGCCGGCCGAGGCACTCCCCAACAGCAGGCGCAACAGGCACACCAGGCCCAGCAGCAACAACAGCATCAACAACAACAGCACCAGCAACAGCAGCAGCAGCAGCAGCAGGCCCAGGCGCCAGCCCAAATTCAAGCTCCCACCCCGTCGGCCCCGACTCCGACAACATCTCAGCCCGCGCAACCTCAACAGGCAGTCGCACCCGCACCACCGCAACAGCAGACCATGCCTCCCCAGGGCCAGCAGCAGCCTCATCCACCTCCCGTCAACACGGCCGTCGCCTCCGTCTCTGCAACTGGCGGACTCCCTTCAGCCGGTACGCCCACCCAAAATCGCGTCCAGACTCCTCAATCTGCCGTCCCCGTCGGTCCTGGTCAAGCGCTCAGCCACTCTGCCGCCGTTTCGCGCGCCAACCAGCGTGTCAACTCCCAGACCTCTGCCATGCCCGTCCAGCAGCAGCAGCCTACCAGCACACCTGGATCTGCTGGTGCCCAAGGTGTTATGGGTTCTGGAGTCGTCCCTCACCAGCATGCGCACCCGACTCAACCTACCCAGACGCTGCAGTCCAAGCTGCCGATCCCGAAGCAGCTTCCCGAGAAGGCGACTGCTGTCCCCCAGCCTGTTGCGATGAGTGGTGGCGCAGGTGCTGGTCGTCCCACCTACACCGGTGGCGGCGGTATTGCTGGCGGCGTTATGGGCCAACCAGCGATGGCTAAGATTCCCGCGTATATCCACGAGGCCGAAGGCGACCACGTTCTGAGCAAGAAGAAGCTGGATGAGCTTGTCCGCCAGGTCTGTGGTGGAAATGGAGAGGCCCAGGATCCCAACATGTTGACTCCCGAAGTCGAAGAGGTAAATCCACTGTTCACTTGCCGCCCCGGGACAAATACTAACTCGACTGCAGAGTGTCTTGACTATGGCTGATAGCTTTGTTGACAACGTGCTCGAGACCGCCTGCCGCAACGCCAAGGAGCGCGGCTCCAAGGTTCTCGAGATTCGCGACATTCAGCTTGTCCTCGAACGCACCTACAATATTCGGGTGCCCGGCTACTCGTCCGACGAGCTACGCACCGTGCGCAAGATCCAGCCCTCAGCCGCATGGATCACCAAGATGAGCGCCATCCAAGCAGCCAAGGTCACCTCTGGCAAGGGCGAGTAGTACCTGCCCGCCGAAGAACCGAAGCCGGCGGTGAAGAGAAAGCGCAACCCCACTAAGCGCGGCACGGCTAAGAGTGTTCGCTTCTTTGAAGGCGAGGAGGACGGCGGCAGCGAGGCAGGCGGAACCCGAGCCAGCACTCCGGCCAAGAAGGTATCCCGAAAGACCGCTTCCCCTGCCAAGTCTACTGCCCAGAGTCAGGCTCGCCCGCGAAGCAACGGCCCGGCTATGATCCAGTATGTTACTGAGGGCGCTACGGAGAATGGTGTGCCGGCCGAGCCCCAGCTTCAACTCAACTGGAAATCCGCGCAGTGAGTTGGCTTTCAGATTGTATGGTTTTCGGAGGGGGCGGAACCGCCTGGGATTCTCATGGTTATTACGCAAAGGATGGGGGTGATGCGGCGTTTGGGGGAGGCACCATAGGCGGCGTTTTCACTTTGCGCCTGCCAGCAGATTGCTCTCTCCTTGGTCTAGGTTATACCCAAAATTGACAGATGAACATTACCATACAAATGAATCCCCATGTGATACATCTGATTTCTGGATCGACTTTGGCGAGGGCGAGCTCTGATGAGTCAGCCAGTCAGTCACGACATTGTGCAGCTGTCACCAAGCGGCACTCTGATTGTCGCCGGACAGACGTCAGCAAGGGAGAGTCCGGATTCGGCCGGAGATCACAAGCAAACATGCAGGTGGCGCCGCATCTCGCACATGTGGTCTCTCACCTTTGGACGAAGGCAGAAGAGATGCATTGGTGGCCGAAAAGGACGGAATCGGGCTCAAGTCGCGATAATGTTTTCAAGCACATGTCAGCAAGATAATGCGGTGGATAATAATGTAGGAAGTCACTGAGAAGGTCGCATGAATTGTAGGTAGCGGAAGCAAGTGCTGTGCTTAGTAATAATTCGTGGGAGGTTGTTGTGAAGGTGAATAATTGCATAATTCCAGCTTAGAGCTGCACAATTGCGGCACCAGAGGTCCACGCACGAAAGCAAAGGCCAGGCAGAGGCAGGCAGCATCGACAACGTCACTCAGCACCTGGGACCCGTGTGGCCTTTGCCTTTCCCTTCCCCTACAGTTTTGGGCTGCTCCACGCTCCCAGCAGGCCCGGCAATCTCACTCGCTAAGCTGGAGTACGTAGCTGGTACATGCGCCGCCACTGCCGTGCCAGCGCAGCCGACGTGTCTAGCGTGTACCTGACCCACCACGAGGTACCGTGACCTGGTGCTAGTCCGGCTTGGTCTGTGTCGTCGACCCAAGGGCCTGAGAGCAGCGACCTAAGCCTCAGGTGTTCAATCTTTGAGCTCTCCTCCATCGAACCTTCCTGCATCACGAGGCAAACGGCCACACAACCACTACGCATCCCCATCAACGACAGTCGACTCCGACAGAGCTCCGACGTTGAGCTGACTACAACCTGTTTCCCTCGGCATCAGTCACCTGACCTTTTCCCGCCATTCCCCCCGCCACGACGCACTTGACGGGGCCCCGTATCTAAGCAAAACACCCACCACCACCACGCTCCCTGCTCCCCGGGCGCGACGTCAACGAGCGAACACGATCTGCCGCCATCCCCAGACGGCAGCCGGAACTCCTCCCTCACACACACTTATAGCTAGCCCGCAGAGCAGACATGCCGGGCAAAACACCCTCGCGCAACGGGAAGGAGCCCCTCGAGAACGGCGTCCGCAACAACGAGACGAAGGACGCCAAGAACAAGACCAAGAAGGCGACGAAGGACGGTGACGAGGAGATGACCGTTGTCGTCCCCCCTTCGAAGAAGGCCGCCCCCCCGGCTGGTGACGCCGATGGAGACGTTGAGATGGGCGACGAGGGCAAGGATGACGCAGAGGTCAAGGTCGACCCCGTAGTGCAGGCCGTAGCAGGTACGCGATGACCGACACCCACGGGTCGCCGTGGTTTCCCTCCTCCCCGGAGCTTGCTGCTGACAAAGGTGTCCGCTCCAGACATCAAGAGCAATTTCGCTCTGCTAGATCGCGCCGTCGTTCTGTTCGACGCCAGATTCACCCTGCGAGCCTTGCGGTCAATCTCGACCATCCGCAAGCGTCTGACCCCCGACATTATTGCCCAGGCCATCGTCGAGACCTTCCCCGCGACCGTCACCTCCGGCAATGTTGCCAAGCAACTCCTGATTGCTATCGGCCGCGAAAACGTCCCTCTGGGCCGCTCCAGCGCCGCCGAGATGGAGGTCGACAGCGAGCCCACGAAGACGAGCAAGAACGGCCAGAAGAAGGAGACCAAGGACATCATCCCGGAGATTGACATCTTCCTCGGCATTCTGATCCAGGTCCACCTCTTCGACTCCAAGCAGTTCCAGCGCGGAGCCGACTTCTCCAAGCAGCTCTCCGACCGCATCCACACCCTGAACCGCCGCACATTAGACTCCCTCTCCGCCAAGGTCTACTTCTACTACTCAATGTTCTGCGAGAACCTCGCCCCTCAGCCCCCGTCTCCCCAGTCTCCGGTTGTTGCCATCCGGCCGACCCTGCTTGCTGCTCTGCGTACCGCAGTGCTCCGAAAGGACATTGACACGCAAGCCTCGGTGATCGTGCTGCTGCTTCGCAGCTATCTGCTGACGTCTCACATCGCGCAAGCCGATCTGCTCGTTTCCCACACCCAGTTCCCCGAGAACGCCGCCAACAACCAGGTTGCCCGGTTCCTGTACTACCTTGGACGCATCCGCGCCGTCCAGCTGAGATATACCGAGGCACACGAGCACTTGACGGCCGCGACCCGCAAGGCCCCCTCAAGTGCTGCTGCGGTGGGCTTCTCCCAGACCGCGACCAAGCTGCTGCTCGTCGTTGAGCTGCTGATGGGTGACATCCCCGAGCGTTCTACTTTCCGCCAGCCGACTCTCGAGCTTGCTCTGCACCCCTACTTCCTCCTCGTGCAGGCGGTGCGGGTTGGCAAGGTGCAGAACTTCGAGACCATCATTGCGGACCACGCCGACACCTTCCGCCGAGACGGAACCTACAGCCTGATCCTCCGCCTGCGCCAGAACGTCATCAAGACCGGCATCCGCATGATGTCTCTGTCATACTCCCGCATTTCCCTTCGCGACATCTGCATTCGCCTTGACCTTGGTAGCGAGGAGTCGGCCGAGTACATTGTCGCCAAGGCCATTCGCGACGGAGTCATCGAGGCCACCCTGGATCGCGAGCACGGTTACATGAAGAGCAAGGAGGTCGGCGATGTCTATGCTACGCGGGAACCGGGCGAGGCCTTCCACGACAGAATCCGCGCCTGCTTGGCTCTGCACGACGAGAGTGTCAAGGTAAGTTGGCAAAGATCCAACGCACAAAGCACCTCGCTAATATGAGTTTCTTCCAGGCCATGCGTTTCCCCATGAACCAACACCGTCTCGAGCTGAAGAATGCCCAAGAAGCACGCGAGCGCGAGCGCGAGATGGCGAAGGAGATACAGGAGGGAGACTTGGACGAGGACGACCTCGGCGGCGACTTCGAGGGCATGTAACAACTCTATTATCTACGTTGATGTTGTTGTCTTATCAACTCTTTTGCCGACGCTTACCGGTCCCGCAATGCAAGTTCAACAAGTGGCATGGGGAGACGATTGGCAGGACAGTTTCTGGTTCCTTAATGAAGGGGGCGGCGCTGGGGGATTGGCCTTCCGCAAACGATTCAGGGCGGTGATGATAGACTTTTTTTTCCTCTTGATGAGGGCATGCGTGCTGATGCCCGTCGGTTGGCAGTCGCGGACGGTTGTTGACGGTCCCTGGAAGGGGGCAAAGGCGACGGACGTGTACGTGTGTGGGCCGAGTCGAGCTGCAGGGTCCTGCGCTCGGCTGTGTACTAGATAACGCAAGACATGGAGGAGGTTGCCAATTCAGCAATGCTGTTCTTCGAAGGGTTCACGTCGCGTGGTCTGGTGATGCGTGTTAGGTTGAAGCGAGGTTCTGGAACCTCTCTCTGTGATGTTACACCACGTTGATCCCCCATCGTTGCTTGGTCTGCCTCGATATCACCGGACTTGGCAGGGAACACACAATGGATGACGAGAGTGATGGAGGGAGGGACCAAGTGGCATGGTCGAAAGATTATAGCATGGCTTCTGTTCCGTGGCTCTCGACCGGAGACGGAGCGGTGTGTCATTTGGCCGGGTTTAAATTTTTTTTCCCCTGTTTTTGCCGTTGCTACAACGGCGCCGTATAAACGTCGCGGCGTCCTAGTGGCATATAGCTGGGGAATCGGTCTGCTTTTCTTCTACTTCTGTGCAGTTAATATTCGAGGGTATGCGTGGTCTGGGGTGCGGCGGTCAAGTTGGGCAGACGGATATGGATATGTGCTCCGGCCCAAGGGCCTGAAAATCTCACTCGGCAGGCGCAAGTCATTTTGAATATCTATAGAAAGAGATGGGAAAGAATGTATATAAATATGAATAACGCGCTCATATGTAAATCACGTCGAATCCTCTCATTCCTGCCGTGCTTGCGTCGTATTATGTGATCTCCACAATGCATTCAGGTTACGACAGAGCTGCGATCCTAGGAAGTTACATGATACGAGCCACTCGAGTCGCCCGAGATCGAGGGCGCTTCCACATGAACGCACTTCTCAGCTCGTCCGCTTTTAGAGGGTTCTCACCTCACGGCGTGGCCGCTTGCTCGGGCTTCCTTCCGTAGATGGACCAGCTAAGGCATCATCACATCAGCCATTGCGCATCAAGGCGGTGGAAATTGCTCGGGGGATACTCACATGGAAAAGTACGCGTGGATGTTCTTGTCGTTAAAGTCCTTGCGGTTCTGCGCCATGAGCACCAGGACCTCCTCCTTGCTCCAGTCGAGGCCCCTCGTCAGCGGGGCCATGCAGATGCCCTCCCAGCCTTCGTGGATGTTCTCGTTGTTCCACATGCCGATCTCCTTGTAGCGGCGCTCCTTGGGCCACGAGTTGGTGGGCCACTTGAAGCGCTGCATCGTCACGTCGGCGAAGCCCGTGTTGATCATGACGGGCTTGAGGTCCTTGATGTCCTGGTACGCGCGGCCGAGGTTCAGCGTCGCCTCCTGGAGGAGCCTAGACGTCTTCATGATGGAGTGCTCCGGCTTCAGGGTGCCGTCGTCGGAGAGGAGGACGATGTCGACCTCGTTGAGCTCGAGGTATCCGCCGGGCTCGAGGTTACTGTTTTCGGGGGGAAGCATGTGTTATTAGGCATGAGCGAGAGAGAGAGAGAGAGAGAATGGTGGTCGGCTTGGTTGCGTTTGGGGCTCACTCGTAGCATTTCTTGATGTAATCCCCCCAGTTGTTGATGGACGAGTTCATCATCCGGCTGTGGATGTAGTCGAAGGGCCGGGAGAAGATCCAGGGCTCTTCCAGGTCGTCGATCTCGAACTTGACGTTCGGGGGCGTGCTGTGGGACGCGTGTCAGCCAGCCTCCCCCGCGAAGGGCGTATGCGCAAGAGAATCTTACTACTCGGGCTGCACGGCAGAAAGGTCGAAGCCGCGGACCTCGGCCTCCGGGTGCTCGTCGCCAAAGTCCATGGCCCAGATGCCGCTTCCGGTGCCGACGTCGAGGACCCTCCCGACCCTGGCGCCGGGCTCGTTGGGCGGGGCCGTCCCGAGCTTTCCGTCAAAGGTGTTTACGAACATGTTGTGTTGCAGGTCTGGTCGGGCGGTCAGAGGTCGAGTCGTCTCCGAGAACCACGTACGGATGGCTGGCTGGCTGCCGTTGCATCACTTACCGAGCCGCTCGACTTCTCTCGCGTCGTTGGGCATGGCGTATTCTGCCATGCTGCTCGTCAGCAATTGGCGCTCTCAGAGCCAAAGACCGAGAAGCAGGTGCTCAGACTCACTTCCATCCTTGTACTTGTGATAGGTCCTGCCGTTTTCAATCCGGTAGTCGAGAATCGAGCTGGTGACACTTGTGCTCGACGAGGCCAAGCTTCCCTAACGCAGCATCGCTCAGCTTCAGTCCAGTCTGTTTTTCAGGCACACAATGTCGCCGGAGCGGCCGGAACTCACGGTTTCGACCTCTGATTCGGAAACGTCATCCTACGTCAAGTCAGCCGCACATTCGCTTCAGCAGAAGAAGGCAGGATATGCTGGGCACCTGGTCGTCGGCAGGGATGGTGACCTCGTGGTCGGTCGTCGTGTTGGGCTCGACGGCGGGCGCGGCTACTTGCCCGGCGGCGGCGGTCGGAGGATTGGCGGCCGACATGTCTTTCAAGTCAGGTGAGACGCGGTCGAATGACGGATCGCGGGGACTTGTTTGGGGTCCTTGGATTTTGTCGGGTCGTATTATGTCACGGCCGGGAATCTGAGATGAAGCTCACGACGAACCCCGCGGCGAACCCGGGAGGCAACGACAATTTATTCCCACCGGCGCGGGTAAACCCCTCTTCTTGCCCTCGTGCGCATGCATGATGAGCGCGCAGCTAGTGTAGTAGGTAGCTAACCGAACTGCTGCTGTCTCCTCCCTCTCCCTCCCTGTCTGTTTGTCTTCAACGCGACCAACGGACGGACACCACTTCTGGATGGGGAAGATGCGCCCTGGTGCTGGAGCAAATGGGGAGCTCGAACGCCGCCGGGGCGCCCTGCCCTTGTCGGACGATTGGCAGACCATGTCGGTCAGCGCTGTTGCGGGAAACCAATTCGTCACCTCAGGTTCGAACAATGCATTGTTTAAAAAATAAAAATAAAACAAAAAAGGGTGCTAAGCCGCGGTAAGCAGTTGGACAACCACTTTCGCCACGGCCGGGCCCAGCGGCACCCGTTCCGTCGAAACCCCAGTCCCTACCTAGTACAAAATGGTGGATGGAAGCCAGCGAACGGACGCTGCGGAATCCCGTGAACCCCAACCAGGGGACCCAGCTTTAGCGGAGACGATGCAGTAGTCTGCTGGCCGGCGGCAGGGTGCTGGGCCATCCGGAGTCCACGCCGGGTCCGCGATGCCAAGAGGACCGACGAACGTTTGCGGACAAGCCTGCATTCTGTTGCTGTTGGCGCCAACAAACACGTGAAGCCTTCGCCGACCGAACAGCCTACGAGTTGAACGAGGCTGACCGCGGCGGTTCGAAGCCCGCAGCACGCCGTTTACAGAGGCACTCACACGATGGGGATCTGGCATGTCATCTCGATACACGTCATTTGCAAACTGCATCTGGGTTGACCTATCTTGGCCTTCTAGAATAACCACGAAAAGCCCTTGCGGTACACCTTGGCGAGCGCCCCCCTCTTCCCCATACCGGCCTCTTTCTCTCTCCTAGCCGCCTCAACTGCCGCCCTCTCCTCGGCAACCGTCTCCTCGGGTACGCCCGTGACGAGGTCCGCCGTCTTGGCCCGCACGCGATGCGACTTCTTGACCATCTTGAACCCAAAGATGCAAATCAGGTAGACGGGGATGCCGATGTACTGCACGATGAAGCTCTTGTAGTCGAAGGTGCCGACAAACACCTCGATGCCCTTGGTGAGGGTCAGGACGATGAGGAAGCCGAAGGCGATGTAGGAGCCCCATATGCCAAAGGGGGCGCGGTAGGGGATGTAGGCCGGGTCGATGCGCTGCGCGTCGCGAGCCCGGCAGAAGAAGACGTGGGAGACGAGGATGGAGATCCAGGTGAGCAGGCCTGATATGTGTCTTAGTAAACCGGGTTTTACTTACACCGACACTTCGAGGATGCGAAACTTACCAAACACAGTCACAATGCTGGTGAGGTTGTTGAACACGGTCGCCGCGCTGGAGCTGACCGACATGTACGCCAGCCCGCAGAACGCCCCGCACAGAGCCAGCGACACAAACGGAACGCCAGACTTCGTGGTACGCGTGAACACCCGGGGCGCCTTGCCGTCAATGGCGATGCCGTACAGAGTCCGGGACGAGATGTAAATGTCCGAGTTGGCCGCCGAAAAGACAAAAACAACAAGACACCCGTTGATGACGTGGTCGAGCCCCTTGATCTTGGCAATCTTGATAGCCACGACGAACGGCGACGCGGCGGCGCTGGTCTTGGCCCCGGCCGCGAACGCGAGGTCCTGGCTGTCGTACGGCACGACCAGCCCGAGCAGGAAGACGGAGACGACGCAGAAGAAGACGATGCGGAAGAAGGTCAGGCGCACCGCCTTGGGCATGCTCAGCCGCGGGTTCTTGGCCTCGCCGACCGTCACCCCCACGAGCTCCGTCCCGGAGAAGGCGTACACGGCGGCGACCATGGCGCTCCACACGCCGAGCAGCCGGCCCTCGGCCCCGGACACCTTGTGCTCCGCGAACGCGCCCGGGTCCGACCAGTACCGGAACCCCGGGCGGTCGCCCGTGGGCCCGCCGCCGACGGCGAGGATGAAGAGCAGCAGGATGACGCCGACCATGATGAGCACCTTGAGGGAGGACAGCCAGAACTCGAACTCGCCAAACGCCTTGACGCTGACGCTGTTGATGGCGAGGATGAGGACGAGGGCGACGGTGATGAAGACGGCCGGGCTGACGCGGTCGCCGACCCAGAACTTCATGATGAGCGCAAAGGCCGAGAGCTGGTTGGGCGTCGCGAGGAGGTACTTGAAGAAGTACGAGTAGCCCGTGGCGAAGCCGAGGGCCGGGTCGACGAAGCGCGTGGCGTAGCCGCCGAAGCCGTGCGAGAGCGGCATGTAGGAGATGATCTCGCCGAGCGCGGCCATGACGAGGAAGACGATGCAGCCGACGACGGTGTAGTCAATGAGGATGCCCGCCGGGCCCGTCTTGACGAGGGCGGAGCCGCTGGTGGTATGCAGCGTCAGATTCTGGAGACGGTTCGATTCAAGAGCAAAGACTTACGTTCCGATCAACAGCCCCGTTCCAAGAGCGCCTCCCAGCGCAATCATGGTAACGTGGCGAGTCTCGAGGCGTTTGTGCAGGGCGTGACCTGGCTCATCGGCTGGGTCTCGAACCTCGCCGATCTTGGCGCTTTGTTGATGGGAAAGACTCTCCATGCCCGCGGGCCCCATCTTCTCTTGGTCCATGGCTGTAGACAAAACTTCAAACACAGAGGGCAAATCGACAAAAGCTTGACAGTCGTCGAGTCGAATGTATGTGTGAAGTCTGCAACCAGGGACGAGCGCAGTTGCGACCAGCTGGGCGCCCAGAGTCTGAACCGGCGGGCTGGGACACAGGCATCTATATCTCCAAGCCCGAGGTTCGCATGCTAGTCTCCAACTCCCTTGGCCGCGGTCTCTGGTGTCCCGGGCTTGGTCGTTATCTCAAGCCCGTGGGTCCGGGGTAGGAGCTCGGGAGTGGGTCCCGAGACCGGGGGAACGCGGGGAGCCCCCTCCTCGGGTTGCCATCCCGCGCTGATTATCAGGTAGCGAACTGACTCGGGCAAAGCCCTATCTCGAGCTGCCTTGATACGGCGCTCTTTCTTTCTACGTAACTCGATAACGTTACCTCCAGGGACTACAAGGCTGATCGTCGGTCGGCGACCCTCATCTTTGAGTGAGGGGGTCCCCTTGAAGAATCCACCCGAAGACGTCAACACCGGGTCCAAGTCCTCGGTCTCGCGTGATCTTCTCAGCCAAATCTAGACGCCTGTCTGCTTTCCGGGTTTTGCATCCCACTTCAAGACGGCGCTGCCGTCATCGGGCACGGGGAGCGGGTCCATTCACGACCAACAGCCGTCGGGAAGAAGCATCCGTGGACTGTCTTATCACAGCATGCCCCCACCAAAGTCGAAGCCCTGCGTGATGGTATCTGTCCACAGCCAGCTACCGGCGAACTGGTCGTCGCCAAAGGCGGACAGGTTCGGCTCCCAGTCGAGGAGCCCCGCAATCGAGAACATCTGCTCAGAGGCCAGGCCGTTGACTGTGCTGCCGGTGGCCGGACCCGCGTCGGCGGCATCGCCGTCCGTGCTCGGCAGTAGCTGGTTGTCCTCTGAACAGGGATCTGGTGGTTCTCGAACATTAGCCTGGGCGAGACGTAATATCTCTTGGAGTTTCTCCAGCTCTTCTTTTCGGAAGCGAGCAACGACGTTGCCGCGCGCAATCATGGTGTCCAGGATGTTGAAAGTCGTCTTTGCGTAGCTGCTGTCGTGCTCCGGGAGTCCGGGTATGGCGGTCATCAGGGTGAGCACAAAGGCGGATGAGAAGGTATGCTCTAGATCGAATGGAAGAAATGTTTCTGTGCTTAAGTTAGTATCCAGTCTATAACAGCTGCCAGAGCTCGTTCTCCTCAAGATTGAGACTCACCCAGGAGGTGCTGAGACTGCAGCGTGGACAGGATCCTCAGAGACTTGCTTGCTGATTCAGACGAAGTCTTGAGCAATGCCTTGATTGGACTTGCGAGGCCTCGGTTACCATGGTCCCTTCTTGCTAAAACATCTTGCAGTAGGCACATCAAGAGTGGCCTCGTTGCAAGGACAACGCACTTGGAAACGTGTTAGTTCTGTAGCTTACTATCAATAAAGACCCTTCGTTTGACTAACCTGGTGATAACACAAGTTCAGTGTCGCAGATACTCGGGACGCCGGCTCAGATTTGTTGAACTTGAACTCAAAGCCCGCAGTGAGTTGCGGAGCGAGCCTGGCCATGTCTCGCAAGACTTCCTGGATGTTCTTGAGAAAAGACGGGTCCAGCTTACCATCGACGCTGTAAACGGCTTGAACAATGCAATGTCAGTTCTTGGTAGACTGTTGTCAACATACGACGAAATCACTTACTGTTCAAGACCTTGGCAAGAAGCTGTGAGAGAACCACGTGGATGCCCAGCGCCTTGTACTTGTGGACGACCGGGTCCGTTCTGGGCAGTACGACAGTTATGTCGCTATCCTGGATCGAGTTTGGCGCGCCCATCAACGACGATAGCTTCCGGTCGAGTATGTAGAGGGTCCACCATACGCAACGAAGTCTGTTGGCTGCGGCCTCACTGAGGAGACCTTCTAGGGGCTCTCTATGAAGCCCCTGAGTCAGAGAAAGGCTTGTCCGATCTGCAACTGTAAGCAAGAGACGCGGTGAAAATATAGTAAGTCAACCCACATAGATGTACGCGCTATTTCTGTGGTCGATTGACTGCAGATATAACGCGAGGCAGCACAGTATTTCAACAGATAGTACAGGGTCTTGATAGAGACCATGGGCATCAGGTAACAGCTCCAACGCCCGGGTGACTAGCCCGCTCGCAGGAGGGCTCTGTTCGGGTGTTCCCGGAACCAGAAGGGCCTTTCCAAAAGCCATGATCAGCAGGAATTGGATATACCAGAGTCGAGCGTCCGCGGTCGGTTCCGTCTTCGAGCTCTTGCGATAGAAGTCGTACAACCCATTCATAAAGCTGTCTTCATCAAAGATATGGTACGTCTGTCCCAGGTGGAACTTGACAGTATTCGTCAGGTAGAGGGCGTAGTCGAGCGATGGGATGTCCACTGCGGGTTGCGGGACAACGTCCCGCGAGGATGGCCAGTCCAGCTGGAAAGCCTGGCCATCGACGTTCAGAGGGACTTCTGGCGATTCGTGCTGGCCGAGGTGTCCCTGGATCATGTTCAAGACTTGTCGGCTGTAAGCCCAGGTGGACGAGGGGCCGAGCCATCCTGCGAACAGTTAGTGAATGTACAGCAGCTATACCAATACACTCACGTCTTCGCCCCGTGGAGTCCGTCAGGAATCGCGACGGCCCGCTCGCCAGGGGGTTCCGCATCGTCGCAAACCCGCCATGCCGTCGTTCGTCCGGGTCCTCCTCCGCGCCGACAATCGTCGTGCCATCGTCAGCCGCGAACGGCGTTGCGTCGTCGACACCAGCTTCACCAGTAATGACTGGGACGAGCCCTTCTCTCGCCAGGGGTGAAGGGGACCGGTGCCGAGACCGCTTCGCCGTCGGGGACGACGGGGGTTCTCCGTCGACCGCGTACCCAGACTTTCTCTTGAGCTCGTTCAGAAACCTGAGGCTGTATGTAAGCAATGCACGATGCTATTTACGCAACATGTCGTGGAAAATTACCTCTCGGAGACCACAACCTTCCTGTCTTCTTTGTCAAACACACATTCTGTCGATCTTCGCAGACAGTTACTGCAGGGGAGCGAGCCCGAGCATTTGACCTTGCGCTCACGGCAACGAGTACATCTAGAAATGGCATTAGCATCTGAAAGTTCACATTTTGAAATGCATCAAAGGCATCATCTCGTCCAAGTCAGAGTGGTGGGGGCATGTACTTACGCGTTGCTCGCGCGTTTTCCCCGCGTTGCCGAATTGCTCACATCGGCCTCGTTGTCTGCCGTGTTGGGAGGACTGGCGCCGTCTTGGGTCATTTCGAAGACGACATGAAATACTCATTCAGCAATTATTACATCGAACGTGAGTCGAAAGCCTCGCGCTTCGTGCAATAGATACGCCGTCCACGTGAATGTAAGCCTCCTTGGTGATGGATGATGTCCATACTGACGAGTCAGTGCGCTGGGGAAACGGGGGATATCCACTGAGACGCACGCAGCCACACGTGCCCAACACGTTGTGGCGCACGTTAACACGGCCTGGCCCTGGGGGCAAATCCAGGTTACTCCAACAAGGCAGGCAGGTGAGAGTCTACAGTGGCTTTAGAGCTCCTGTTAAGTCCCGCAACTGGTGCATTGGGGTCTCACATTAGGGGCGGGTGCATATTCCTCGTCTTGAGCAACTTAAGCCAACTCCCAGAAACGATGCTCGCCCAATCTGAATACCAAGATATTCATGACGCTGTCGACAATGGACATGAAATGACCGAAGGCCAAGTCCTGGGTTCGATTAATCCTTCCTGGTCGCGAAGGAGTTTATCGCCTTGAGCAGGGATCCAAGCCGGCCATGATTGCTCTCGGGTCGCTGTGCCGAGCTCGTGGACACTCGTCACACGCTGCCCCATCTCTCGGTTCACCGTCCCGCTTGGGCACTCTGGCCCGTGGACGACGGCGGGCTGAGTCGCCGAATCGTGCAATCTACATGAATCACGGTCATCCTTGAATTCCGGCATCCGGCACCAACAGCAAATGGCCACTGAAAGCATAGCACTGCTGTCGCCATAGGTTGGGTAGGATTTCAGTGTACTGTGCACAAACCAAGCATATTCCGGTCCTCCTTTTCCGCCCATAGCTCTTCTCTTCCTTTCAACTTGAGGTTGTGGCCACTTATATCAATAGCAACTGACCGTGACCGATTGTAAGGGCGCTGCCGGGACAGATGCATGCGACTATTATGATTCCTGCACCATTTTACGGAAGAAACCACATGTGTACGAGCATTTCATTCAGAGTGATTGGGCTCTGCGGTTCTTCAGATATGTATGTACAGAGGTTAAAAGTATTTACAGTTATGAAAGAAATTCGAGACAAAAGTGCGGTGCCCTCAGTCGCAGTATGGTCTTCCGCTCCTTGATATTCGTGTTCAACGTTCAGCAATTACCCGAGGCCTTGAACTGTGCCTTCTCCTTGGTGCCAACGTTGTTCACAACGACCTGTTTGCCGTTGGAGCAGGTGACGCGGACGCTGACGGTGTCGACGTTGAAGCCGTCGCCGCTGCTCTTCTGCCAGTAGTTGTAGTCCTGACGGACGGTTGTTTGCCAGGTCTTGCCTCCGTCGGCGCTGACTTCGAACTTGGTGACGGGGAAGTTGTGGTTCATGACTTGCATAGAGAACCTGACGCGCGGGGTAAGCGACTGGTTGATATCAAAAGTAGACATGCAGGGGGGGCAAACATACCACCACTTGGACGTGCCCTCCTTGTTACGGACGACAAGGGGCGTGGTGATCCCGCACGCGACCGGTTCCCACGACACGTTGATCAGACCCTTGTCCGGGTTGTCGAGCTTGGCAAAGGCGTCGGGGAAGAGGTCCAGCTGGCCATTTCCACAGCCCTCTGGGCACTTGTCAACGACCTAGCACTGATGTTAGATGAGACCATCATGTGAAGGAGCTTCGTCAACTCACCATCACTTTGATGGTGTTTCCTTTGGGCCCTTTGACGTTGAGGCAGGTGCCACAGTTGCCGTTGTAGTTGGTGTAGGACAGAGCGGTGCCCAGAACACTTGAGGGGAGGGTGTAGCCCGAGAACAGGCAGTTGCCTCCGTTCAGGTTCCCGCCATACCACGAAGCAACAGCGCTGGTAGCAGCAGCATTCGTGCCCTGGATCATGACGGCAAGGGCCGCGCCGATGGAAAGAAGACCGTGCATTGTGAACTTTGGCAAATGGAAAGGCTGACCCTGAGATGTGTTGCAAAGTCAGGATGAGGAATCAGCAACTTGGGTAGATCCCAGGTAAGCCAGGCACCTTTATATGAGAACGCCAGGCCGGATGCTGGCCACCAGGACGACCAATCGTGAAGGTCACAAGGGATGGTCCGACAAGAGACGATGACGGGCGGGAAGCCCACCAAAAGAAAACATACTCAAATCCTTCAATCTAGCAGCCATACCCCTCGGGCCGCTTGGGTATGATTCTGTGGTGAATCTAGCGTCCAAGTCTCAATCAGAAACCCGCCACTCACACTCGGCAACATTCTTCCACGGCCCTGGGAAAGACTCCATGCCCTGGATGCGCCCTCTCATTCGCCCGAGTCAAGCCAAGAACGCGGAGCGAGCGGAAAGCACAAATTCGGGCCGCAGAGGTGAGCAGCGCGCGAGGTTGTGTGATCTCAGGGCTGACGCTAGCCGGCAGCCCGTTATTGTCGGCTGCGGCTCCTTGCCTTAATTAATGAATGACATGGCTGTCGGCCTACATTTGGCAATGCCTGCCCGGGCGTCGTACGGTTTTCTGACCGGGCCGCGATTTCTCCTTGGTGGGAAAGAGGGAAATGTCCAGTTCGATTGCGAATTCCGCTATTTTAAAGTTTCAGAGTATCACTGATACGGTCGAAACTAGACCAAAAGTGCTCCAAGTCACCGTAGGTCTGGACCGTAGTGGATAGCGGCCATGAGTCGTGAAGATGTGGATTGAGTCGAGATCGTTACGCTGCGAAATTCCCACTTTGGCTACCACGCGGACGGGCTGCGCGGTTGGGTGACACGAGGTCGAAATAGCTAGCGTCAAAATACCATGCCTGAAGGATTATTGTCTCTGTTTTCCATGTTCTCGTGCCGGCTCCGGCTTATGTGCGTCAGTGACAGCTTGTCACGTCCATGCCATCGGGGTGGCCGCATGTCGTTCGGTTAGGGAGTAAGCCTCCCCTGCGACGATCAAGTTTCTTTTCCATATCCCTTCTGGGTGTCTCGGCGCCCAAGCTCCCCTCCCCTGTCGATGTTCTGAATTGATTAAAGCTGAACAGACCTTCCCGGGGAGTGGTGAAGCTATGCTCTGAGTGGGCTGTATTGACGGAGAATATAGATGTCTGGGACTGGAATAGCTGCAGGAGGAACGATTGCCAGACATTAAGGTGTTTGGAGTAGAAAGATTAGCAGGCAAGACGTGTTTGTCATTTTCGCGGTCCCATGACAAAACCTCGCACTTAACAGACAGAAATTGAATGCGCATCACTCACACTCGATCTGTTTTCAAAAAAGACGTCAAATAACGTTATTCGCCTCGAGCTTGCACTCAAATTCAGAGGTCTGGAGCCGACATCTTGATTCGGCATTTGGGCAGCCTCTGGCCCGCTCGAAATGAGCTAGAGTATGTGCACATATCCCATATTATCGCGTTACTATGCTCAACTAAGGCAAAGCCATGTTCTGCGAAAGTAGAACTTTATCAACCTAAAGACAGATGCTAAGCCAAGTTTTGGGTGGATCAATCAATCTTGACTTGATGTCATGCCAAGAACCGTGCTGCCAAGATCGCCATGAGACAAAAGAGAAGCGATCAAGAATACATTGGCAGTGATCTTGTGACTAGTGCTTGCGGACGTAAAAAGATCTCCAGTATTAATTGCCGCTGTGAATATGCGTCTATGGAAGCTGGTCATGGCTAATTCGTTCATGCGTGTCCTATGTACATGGTTTCACAATCGCTGCTGTTGCGCGACTGTCTCCTGGGTAAGTATTTGACAGCTGTCTGGGTTGTAAAACCTAGACATCTCCGAAGCGAGCCAAAGATCGTTTGTTTCATCGGGGTATTAGAGATCTGGCTGCTCGTAATTATATCAATATTTTATGCTTAAACCTCGCCCTCTGACTTCTGCGATTGTGTTGATGAGCTTGCGGCGGCCTGCTCGAGTTCGGCGCTTTCACGGATGGCAGGTAATGTCATGATGTCGAATCCGCCCATACACGATGCTCTCATAGGCGTTTTAACTGTCGACTTGTAATTGTAGCCGTTCGACTTGTCGGAGTAGCCTGCTCTCCGGTTCGATCGGAAGTATGGTCTTAATGATGGCAGGGTGGCGACTAGCAGGCCGATATTGACGTCGAGCTCGCTCCACAGTTCTACATTGGAGCATTGAATGTTATTAAGATGAAGGATTGCTAAAGAGGGATCTGGCATCATCGACTTACCCACAAGGCCAAAAGGCAGGTCGTCAATGGGGGCAGTTTGGATGGTGATGAATCTCACAAGGGAGAACGTCATGTTGATCAGGCCAAGAGCGAAGGTGCAGTAGACACCAATCTTGAGTACCCGTTTGATCTTCAAATCAGGTAGTATGAGCCAGGGAAGTGTGAAGACTATAAAATCAGTCAGTACGTCTTTTAGGACACCCGGGAGAGACCAAACCTACCAAGAATGTCCCCAAAGAAATGTAATGCCCAACCGACCTGAAACACAACCGCAGGTGAAGATGCCGAGCACATTACAGCATCTGTACCTTCCACTCGGTCCGTAATCTCCCTGAAAACTGCATTAGTGCATCGCTCCTTGTTCGCAAATGACACGGTGCTGTAGGGTACCAACCAATTCTTGCTGAGAGGCAGACAAATGGTAAACAGTAGCAGCATGCTCGTGAGATAAGCAAGGCCGATATACACAATTGTTGCCCAAAGGAGCATCCTTCGGTAGTACATGAACACCGGGAAAAGCTGTACGTAAACGGCGAGAAGGGCCGCTTTGCACAGGTAGAAGGTTGTGAAGAAGGGAATGCTACTGGCCCAGAATAACTGGAAATTGTTAGCGACGCAGTTTCTTCCCAAAGCTCCCCCCCATCTTGCCATTATCATGGAGATGGTGAAATTGTGTGTCCTCTTACTCTCATGACCGAGATAATTTCGTCGTCCGTGCCGTCGTAACCGTCGAGGGTAATCTTGACGTGTGGTTTCAAGGCGCCCATAATAGTGAATTGAATATCGAAAGAAGCCGTCGCGACTGCGGCACACCATGCTAGACACAGAAGGATATCGCTCGGGAGGAGTTTTCTCCCTTGTATGTTGATTCGTAAATGAAGGGACGCAGCAAGAACTGCCCCCGAGGTAAGGATGAGGAGCCATCCTGTGGTCTGTTGTTGTGCGACAATACAGCGTTAGCGAGCATGATATCGTGGCGGGAGTATGATTTGAAGTTTTCGGAAGGAGATTTCGACGTACTATAATTGTTACCGCCTTCGGGGTCGGGAAGTGAGCCATCATCCATCGTCACATCTTCAAAATAACGTTAGGGCGGAGAGGTCTTCCTTCACAGAATCAGGGAGACTACAATTATAAAAGGAAGTTTGTATGGGGAAGCTGAATCTTGTAATTGACTAGCCCAAGACACACTGACTCTGAGCGCCTCCTTGCCATTAGCTTAGCCCGCTTCCGTGCTGTGAGTTCCTACTAAACCTTACGGTGCCGGATCCATCATCCGGATTCGGAAGTGGCAAGCCTAGCTCCATCGTAGATTAACGCGCTCGTCGATCGTGACTTACGAGCGCATGCGTGAAAGGTTCTGGTCCACAATGGACAGCTGAGTTCTCGGGGAAATGGCGAAACAGCGTTGAATTGACTCTTTCCATCACACAATTTACATCTGTGCTAGACCGCAGAACCATGATAAACCAACTGGCATGGGTCCCGGTCCCTTTAAGGGTCCTCGCAGCTGACGAGATCCGAGGAATTTCGAGTACATGTCTCGCTGGCCACCAGCATGCCGCTCCCACTACAACACAGGGTTATGTCTCGGACGCTTTGGAACGTAGTAATTCTCAATCTGGATTTGACCAGCCGGTCATCCCTTGGCACCCCCACTCACCGAAACCATTCTCATCCTCCTGCCCAGCAAACTCTTTGCAAGTACCCTTGGTGCTTCCAAGTTCCAACCCTTCCATTTGAGATTCCAGAACCCGACTGAATGGGCGTTATCAGGTCGATGACAGGCAAACAAAAGAGCTTTACACATCCAGAAGCCAAGCGTCCTCCCAAAACAGGCTCTAGATGTGGGATTACAGGAATATAACGGGCGATAGAGCCTAACTCCGTGGTCTCAGTGATCGCAGAGGCCGTCTCGTGCGTATTGTCTCTTCTCTTCCGCGTCCATCTACTGGGGCGGTTGCGCGGCCCTCGCACGGTTCTAGACGATCATCCGCCACATCGGAGAACATCAGCACGTAATGACGGGCGCTATCTTGTTATCGTCCAAGTTTTGTGCCCCGGCTGCTTTTCTTGGCCCCCCCCTGGGCTTCATGGAGTAAGCTGGGTTGGGGCGACAGCTGGAGCTAGACTAGGGGAAGCACGTGGGCAACATCGGCCAGATTGTCGGCCACCCTTTTTCGCAACGGGAACTAAGCCGTGGATCGGTTTGCAGGCACCAATAAGCCCCACATATTGAATCTAGAACCAAGTTGCGAGTTTTCCGAGAAGTACGGACGTATGTAAGACCCTCCACCCGAGCACTACACCCTCTGCTGGGAGCTAGGCCGCATGCTGGATTATCCAAGCCAGGTCTCGGCCACGGCGAGATTTAACCATCATCGTGTATTGTTTACGGATATTTCAAGCGATAAGCAGATTATTTTTGGTCAGGCGAACTTGAAGCCTAGGTATGTCATGATCATGAAAGTCTGGATATCAGTGGTTTCTTGACCAACGACCGTTGCAAGCCACGTATAGCTGACGTGGGGTGCATATTAAGGAGTTAAATTCAGATTTGATCGATAGTTGCGAGACGTGAATATTCTCAACAGTCTCATCGTCAACTTGCCGCTTCCCCGTCATGGCCGGGCCCATCGCTGCCCGGACCCGGCGCCGACTCGGCCCCACCTCCCGATACCTTCCAGAAGCGGCTCGGCCGGACTCGGCCGACGCCAGAGGCGTGGATTGGTGGCACAGCTAGGCCACACAAATCGTTCGCTCGCTAGTCGTGTTCAGCGTCCAACGTAATCTGCGGGAGCCCCCACTGCTTTGTAGTCGACGGAAACGACATTGCCTTCATCCGAGACCCCAATCCCGACTCCAGCCAATCAGCGATATAACGCTATTGCTTCGGTACAGCCAAGGCAACTGCGGCGAGGCTCGCCGTCGTATCGGCGAACACGACGAACCCGGATACGAGCGGGTTCGTTTGTACGTCAATGTTGGATCCGATAAGCTGAAATTTTCAGCGTCAAACATGGTCTATTTTGACGGCACGCGCTCTTCCGGAGACACAGCGAACTTCTTTTCTTTCTTTTGAGAGCACAGGCACACAGGTAGCTGTGCATTCTTAGCCCAGGCGAGATATGTTCGTTGTTGCTCCGTCGCCCTACACCACGCGATGTTAGTGCTGCCAATGTAGGACAAGAGTGGTACGTTGTGTAGGTAGAGAGCAGAACGAATGATTTCCGTCGCTCTTTGCTGATCAGCAAAGCGCAAGCGCGCGTGCATCATGTTGGGTATCCACCGGGTCTTGCCAGCCAAACAATTCGACAAGGCGAGCGCAATCTTGCGATTCTGCTCGCCTCACTTCAAAGGTGCGAAGACTTTCTTGACTGGACGTGCATGTCTTGGCACTGATTATGAACTGCCAAGGCCTCGCTATGCTCACCGAAAAGATCCACCGTCAGCCTCGTCTTCCATCAAGGATCATTGAATTGGATGCTTCTGCTATATTAAAGCTCAAAAACATCTTAGGCTGACCGTAATCTCTCCTGACTTCAGACCATTCACAATTCCTCAGAGAAAGTTGACAAGGCTTAGTCGTATCAAACACCCGGATCAGAAAATTCTGTGGTCTTCAACTTCAGAACCACTCAATCTCAAAAAAGTCAAGGCACGTCATTTCACCCTAAACTGCCATAAGTGTCCTTCGCTACTCATTTCTCTTTCTTCTGACCTCTGATTAGACGCTTCATCATGTGCAAAACTCCGCTCAAGTACAAGTGTGGAGCACTGAAGACGTCAACTTCTCTCATCTGCAGCTGCGACTCAATCAAGCCGCAGGGATCGGTCACATTGAATTGTGGAGAATGCGACAGCGCAGAGTGCAAAAAGTCGAGGGAGGATACTTATCGCTGAGTGGAAAGAGATACTGAGTGTGAAGCGTCTACGTTTTACATGTCTGTGGTGCAGCCAACGCCATTGATGGGGGGAAATGTCACGAAACTTAGGCAGCCTCAACTGTACGTACGTGCCTGATAATCGTCGGGTGTGCCCTTTTCACAATGAATCAAGTATGAAAGCACAAATTTCCTACCCTCAGAGAGACTCCCAGAAGCTTTCCTAGCCATTTCAAGCCGATTAGGAGTGTTCTGGAAGAAGAAAGAACCCCTTCCAGCAAAAATACAAACTCAGCCGAAGCTTCCCGGGTCTGCTTACACTACTACACTTGTCTCACATGAAGAGAGAAGCAGAGTAGAAGAAGAAAAGTAGACGTTGCGTGCATTTATACTCTCGGCTGGGCCACTCACTCACATGTCTCTCAAGAGTGAGTCGCCAAATTGGCCCCAGTCGAGTAATCCTTCTTCGGTTTCTTCACCAACTGCCAAAGGAGGCGCATCAACTGACCCTTGCTGCAGCCGATTGCTTTCCTTCCAGAAAGTTTACCAATACAATTAACTTGTCCACCATTGCTAACCTTGCATATCAATGCTTTAAAGCTTTTGCTTATCAGACCCTCTCACAACGTTGTCGATGGCTTGAGCCGCGCGCAGAACATTGTCCTTGCTCAGACCAGCCACATTGATACGTCCAGATTCCGGCAAGTGCACGTGATAAGTGCTCACCAGTGTCCTGCATTGGGATGGTGACATTTCAATGCATCTGTCATATGCATCAGAGAATGTATTGCCAGAAGTTAATCGGCAGTAGAATTGCGACTCACGAGAATAGCCCTTTCTCTTCAATGACGTGTGACCAATCGCCAGGCGTCTATAAAAGTCAGCAAATGATTCTCTCTTTCACGCTCAGAGCTCTACTTCATTTATTACTCACTTTCAGTACATTTGTCAGCTCATTGTGCAGAGCCTGACGGTTTTGCTTTAACCTCTTCCGCATGCCCTCAAGCTCCAAAGTCCTAGCCTCCTCATTAGCATTCAGATGTTGTTCCCTGGACGTGAAACACGCACCAAGTCTCTCGTAGGTCACGGCCACTCAACACAATCTTGACCAAACGACTTCCGTAAGCCGGAGGCGAGGAGTAAGTGTGACGTATCAAGCTCCGGAGACGGTCATGGACATTGAAAGCCACTTCGGTCGAAGAGGCTACGACATGCAGCGCTCCGCACCTCTCCCCGTACAGTGCAAAGTTTTTCGAGAATGACTGGCAAACGAGAATCTCTATGCCGGCTTCCACAAAGATGCGCACTCCGGCTGCGTCTTCGTCAAGGCCGTCACCAAGGCCCTGATAAGCTGTGTCGAAAAAAGGCAGGTGGCCATGAGCTTTGATTTCGAGCGCGAGTTCTTTCCACTGTGCAATGCTGAAATCAACGCCAGTGGGGTTGTGACAGCATCCTTGAAGAACGAAAACACTGCCTCGCGGGGCACTCCGCACGTTTTCGAGAAGTACAGAGAAGTTGACCGCGTGTTTGGAAGAGTCGAGATAGGGGTACGTCACTGCTTCTATACCAACGTCCCCAAAAATGGGAATGTGGTTGCCCCATGTTGGCACGCTGATATAGACCTTGGGTTTAGGTTGCATGGTCTTGGAAATCAGCAGAGCACCAAGGGAATTGGCCCCAGTGCCTGAGATGGTTTGCACAGAAGATATCTTTGGCATGGTTAGAACCACCGTCCACAGCAAATTCTGATTGGGAGCAGGAAGTTGAAAATAAAAGTACATCGACTTACCCTGCCCGATTTCAAGGCTTCACAACGTTCGCCGAACATTACCTCGGCGCCAAGTTTGAGAAACTCGGCATCTCCTGTCGTGGGTCCATACTGTGGATTTCTTAGCGTGGGATGTCCCGATATCGGCTTGAGACAATGAAATTACATCGTGTCCCAGATCAAGCTGATCAAGCTCCTTCTTGGCCTATCATTTGTTAGACATAAGCTACCTCTGTATTTGCTTGGCCAGATCTAATGGCTGACCAACATACCTGCTTGACCACGCCCAACTCCTGATAAGAACCAGACTCGCTGCGGTAGATCCCAACGCCCAAGTCTACTTTGATTGGGTTGAGATCATCATCCGCATTTTTCTTGAGGAAGAACATGGGGTCCGGGGGACCTGGCTGAATGTGGCCGAACATCGTGCTGGTGGCGGAGAGTTTGGCTAAACGCAGCTTGTCTCAACGAAAAAGTGTATTGACTTGATGCTTCTTCCTTCCTTCAGGCTTGCAACTTCAAGAAATTTCCGGGATCTTTAGAAGCAGTCAGAGCGACTTGCTGGCCAGATCGCGTTGCGGTTGTCTTCGCCGAGATAACGATGACGCGAGCTCCCGGCGCCCCACACCGTACTTACACGCGATCGGGAGCCGTTACCGAAACTTGCATTGACGGGACCAGAAGCCGAGATGATCGAGGTAAGCTGACGCTTCCCCTCAATCCTTTAACATCAAAGCCGATCGTGCTTAGTATCAATGAGATTTTACCGTACTTTCGTCTGACCAGAAACTTTCTTGTCGTGTTTTTGATACCTTATCTCTCAGCATGTCCTCCCTCTTCACCAACAGCTCGACCCGCCTCAGCGGCGCGGGTAAGCTATGCACGGTATGTCCACAACTCCAATCACACACTGCATTTCTGTGCAGGGATTACAGGTGTAATGTCTCAAAATTTATCTCATGTGCTCATGAATCGTAGGCCATGGGGATAAGGCTTGTGACGAACACGCAGGTCGTTCACTTGGCTGCCAACGGAGGCTTCGATGCCCTCTTCATTGACCTGGAACACTCAACACTATCGATTCAAGACGCAAGCCAGCACTGTATAGTGGGTCTTCAACTGGGAGTGACCCCCTTTGTCAGAGTTCCCTATCAATGTGGCAATGGCTTCGTACAGAAAGTGTTAGATGGCGGGGCGATGGGAGTAATCTTCCCCCACATTCACGGCCGGGGTAAGAGTCATCGGCCGTTGAGGCAACAGAAAGTTTACAAGCTGCTGTGCTAACCGACTATTTCAGCTGATGCACTTGCAGCTGTGTCGATTTGCAAGTACCCCCCACAGGGGAAACGGTCCATCACCGGCCAGCTTCCGCTCTTCTCTCTCAAGGCAACGCCCCAGGAGACCATCATCTCTGAGACAAATGCCAATGGTTCAAGCGTGTTTCTCATGATCGAGACAAAGGAAAGCTTGGAGAAGATCGATGAAATTGCATCGGTCGAAGGCGCAGATGTACTGCTTGTTGGCTCAAATGATCTCGCCATTGAGCTTGGTGTGCCCGGGCAATTCAAGAGCGACGTCTTCCGGGAGGCCATGGAGGTCATTAGCCGAGCTTGTAAGAAGCATGGGAAGATTATGGGTCTGGCTGGTATTTACGACAGCCATGAGTTGCATGACTGGGCGATTAACCAACTTGGCGTCCGTTTCTTGCTGGGCGGGCAGGATTCAGCAATACTGGCCAGGGGCGCGAAGGAAACAATGGCTGCGATTTCAAAAGTAGCCCACTAGGTTTCGAAGCTCATGCCGATTGTTACGTTTGGATGTGTTTGAGAGTTTTGAATAATCAAGCCGTTCACTCAGACCGCCATCTTTTGACGGATGTGTTTTTACCTAGCATTCTTTCGGCTAATGAGCATCAATATCATGCCCAGGCGAATAGAAAGAGTGAAGTAATGACTGGCGTCCCTTGGGATCTTCATAATCAGTTATCGGCGCCTCTTTTTTCCCGTCTCAGTCAAGCGTAGTTGGCTGGCTCCGCGCGGCTAGCGAAGCTGCGGATCGGCGGTCATGACCTCAGGCGGGCATTACATCATAGACTTCAGATCTCCAATTCGACTCGAGATACATCCTTCAACATCTGCTTTTCAAATCCACATCCACCATTTTGAACATCTGAAAGTTTCCGCGCGGCAGACAACAATATAACCAGGCCTCAGTGTCTACAAAGCCATGGCATTTACATTCCTATCCGTTCCTCGCATCCTTCTTGCAGCCGAATACTTCATTGGCGGATGGCCGAGAGTCAGCCCTCGCCCTTTCAAGTCTCTCCACGAGAAAATCTACCGAAAATCACAAATTACAGCACCGCATCTCCACCCGCTATATCCTTTCACGGACCGTCGGACAATCAGATTGCACATGCAGTACATTGGAGTCTTGATGGTCGCAGAAGGGTTCTTGCTCGCTATCCCTTATACGCGGGGTTCAACACTTACCTTATTTCTTGGTTGTTTCTTGACACTATCTGGATATTGGAGCCAGATGCGTGCAGGCCTACCGTACTGGCTCCCGATAATCAACTTTGTATTGGCATGGGTGGTCTACTTCATTGAGACCAAGGACTCATGGAATTAATGAAACACTGATAATGGGGAATTGAATGCAACGGAAACTCGGTGTCAACTTCCGGGAACTATGGGAGTCATAATTTTAATGAGATTGCAGAGTTTTGTGATACTGATCATACTGTACAATTAGACATGGAGCCAGGCTCTTGGGGTCGTTGTGACAACCCTGTGACACGCGTCTCATGAACTGAGCTGAACCTTGGGTAAGGTACGGCGAAGGCGAAACCTATGTTGATAAGGCTACCAAAATAATTTCGTTCAAGACTTTGTCGTTCTTGCAGCAACGCAAAACAGGTTTCGAACCATCAACCGCCTAGTCAAATCTGCCAATCCATTACGTGCTAACTTCTTTGGTCTTCCCTCCCTTGATAGGCTTCCGGCCATAGACAGACCAGCTGTTGGGATTATTAACACAAATACTCCTGTAGAATTTATGTTAACTGTGTGGACTTACATTGAAAAGTAAGCATGAATCTTAGTATCGCCAAATTCTTTGCGACAATGAGCCATAAAAACCGTGACTTCTTCCATGGTCCATCCATGAGCTCGAGTCAAATTAGCAAGACATACCCCTTCCCAGCCCGTTGCCAGGTTCTCGCTCATCCAATGAGCAAGCTCTTTGTGTCTCGGGTCCCTCGGCCAAGGATTTGTGGGCCATTTGAATTGCAGCAACTGGACATCAACAAAGCCAGCGTTGGCCAGTACCGTATTTAGCCCACTCATGTACTTGAAAGGCCGTCCGAATGATTCTGCAGTCGACTTCAAGAGCCTCACTGATTCTGATATTGCGGAATCATCCTTGAGCGTGCCGTCATCAGAAACAGGAGCAATGTCACATTCATTGAGCTCAAGCCACCCTCCAGGGTTGAGATTGCTATTTTTATGTCTCAATCAGTCGATGCCTGTGGAAGCTGCATGGGGAGTTTCTCTTTGGTGATCTTTGAAGAGGCACTTACTCAAAGGCCTGTTTGGCATAGGCGTCCCAGTTCGCAATGTTAGAGTTCATCATGCGGCTGTGGATGTAGTCGAAGGGTTGGGAATACGTCCAAGGCTCTTCCACATCGTCAATCTCAAACTTGACGTTGGGAGAGGTGCTCGGATGGTTGTTAGTTCGACAAATTATCTGTATACTAGCAGGGGAAGATAGTTATGCCTACAAAACCGGTTGTGTGGGAGAGAGATCAACACCGCGAACCTGACAACACATTATTCAGACTGATCGAGACGTTGTACATTCCATAAAACATACCTCGGCTTCGGGATGTTCATCTCCCACTTCAATGGCCCAGATGCCGGTGCCAGTGCCAAGGTCAAGGACCCGGCCAACTTTGGCGCCCTCGTTGAGGGGTGGGGCGTTTCCTAGCCTCCCATTGAAAGTAAGCCTGAACAAATGATGTTGTAGATCTTTCACGCCAGTAAGCCAAGTCAAAGGCATGTAATGATCTGAGAGAGAGAGTTACCGAGGCGATCATTTTCGGTTTCATCGTTGGGAAGCATGTATTCTCGCCAAATTGCTAGTAGATGCACCCGTTAATATAAAAGTCATTGGCGTGATGGAGACTCACTGCCGTCTTTGTATTTATGATAGGTTCTCCCGTTCTCAAATCGATGGTCAAAAATAGAACTGTTGAGACTAGTGGTTGACGACGCAAGGCTTTGCAATTCCGCGATGTCGTCACCGAGAGCCTGCAGCAACGTCAACAGTGTGAATATAGACAACATCATGCATCGGGTATGCCGCTGCCCTGACTTCCGGTACATGGGTAGACAAGAGGGATTAATTGTTACTGAGCTCGCTTACCGTCGCAGCACGATGAAGCAGCCCTTTCGGACAGAAACATTCATTTTGATTCGCCCTCCATGCTGCGAGAAAACCACGAGCTTGATCGGGCTGCTATCGCCCGACTCAATACGTCAAGCTGCGTAGTCACATGCGGTAGGATACCAAATGGCAACGAACATGCACCACGACTTGTCGTTGCCTGGTGTAGTGCACATGATACATCATGAGCTGCATGAAGGATACTCCAAATATCTGCACCAACCGCATCCATATTTTGCTCTGTAGGATTTTTGTTCTGAAGAATCTACGTAGTCAGGTTATTAGCGCCTTTCGGCAAAGCCAGGCGGGGTTCAACTAGAGAACCACCGAACTTGTGAAAGTAAGTTGTTAAGATTCTCCCTAAATTCTGAGAGGCGGATGTATCATGTAAAGCAAAGTGGGGGAAGTCTCGGACTAAGACCTCGGCAAGCCATCTCAAAATCTCACTGCAGATCAGTCTGATATGATACCTGTCATCTCATTGGCAGGCGAACTCGATCGGTGCTCATACGTACGATTTCTCAGTAAGAACCCTTAGAGAGGCAGTCACACCAGCCCCACCAACAAGAACCAAGGATGGCACTATTGATCTTACATGTTCGCGGCGTTGGCCCGTTGGATTGGATTGTTTGAGACAGCATACGCATGGGTGGTGTACGTAAAATGCAACCATACGGCAAGGTTAGTTTGAGGCGAAAATGACTGAACGGATTGGCCGAGACACAACGTGTGGCTCCCTCTTTGTGGTTGCCTATCTACTAAGGTACCTAGTCATGGGTATATGAACCGGAGACCAGAGCCCATCCTGGAGCTCGAATCAAACATCGAGTTGAATAAATATTGACTTCTCCAGACCATCCGCCATGGAGTCAACGCAGTCGCATTCAACGCAGTCGCAAGACAGCGAGATGACGGCCATCGTCGGCATGTCATGCCGCGTGGCAGGTGCTGACACGCCAAGTAAGCTGTGGGAGAACATCATCAACAAGAAAGACCTCCAAAAGACGATCCCGAGCGATCGATTTAACATCGAAGGGTTTTATCACCCCGAGGGTTCTAACAAAGGCACGGTAAGAACGTCCTCTCTCTCAACATCACCAGTTTGTAGTATACTCACCGTCCTCATTAGTCGAGTGTTAAATACGGCTACTTCATTGACCAACCAATCGGCATGTTCGATGCCAGCTTCTTCGGCATTTCTGGAAAAGAGGCGGAAGCGATGGACCCTCAGCAGAGACTCGTTCTAGAAGTTGTTTACGAAGCTCTCGAAGATGCCGGAATCACCCTGGAGGAGATCAGCGGAACCCGGACTTCAGTCTTTGCAAGTAGTTTCACAAACGACTATCAGCTCATGCTCGCCAAAGACATGGAATTTTATCCAAAATACTCTGTGAATGGAACTAGCAACGCTATCATCAGCAACCGGGTCTCATACTTCTACAATCTACAGGGCCCCAGCGTTACCGTTGACACGGCATGCTCGGCATCCTTGGTTGGATTTCACCTGGGCTGTCATTCATTGTTGCAAAACGAGTCGGACTACTCAATTATCGTCGGTTCAGCCCTGCATTTCATTCCCAATACGTGGCAGATAATGACAGACTTGGGACTGTTGAGCGCTGATGGACGGTGCCGCGCCTTCGATGCCAACGCCAGTGGGTACGTTCGCGGAGAAGGCGTCTGTGCTATTGTGTTGAAGCGATACCAAGACGCGAACCAAGCCGGAGATGACATTCGCTCGGTGGTGCGTGCCACTGGAACGAATCATGATGGTACGAAGAGCGCACTTGGCCTTCCCTCCGCCGAATCCCAAGTTCGTCTACTCAAGGCCACGTACAAGAAAGCCGGCCTCAACCCGGACGACACGCAGTTCTTCGAGGTCAGTGAACTCATTCCCGCCCACTGACTCTGAGCTTTTCAACATGATCCAGGCACATGGGACTGGGACCAAGGCAGGGGACCCCCGAGAGGCGAGAGCAATTGGCGAAGTATTTGGCACGTCGACAAGACAGCAGCCGCTGTATCTCGGCAGCGTCAAGACAAACATCGGCCATTTGGAGGGCGCAGCTGGTCTTGCAGGAGTCATCAAAGCAACTCTGGCCATTCAAAATCGAAAAATCCCCCCCAACATGCTCTTCGACAACCCGAACCCGGAAATTCTTTGGGATCGGTGGAAGCTTGCGGTACCCACTAGTGACTTCGACTGGCCTACTACGGAAGATGCAAAACCTCGCCGAGCTAGCGTCAACTCCTTCGGCTATGGAGGCGCGAATGCGCATGTCATCTTGGAATCCTATGGGAAACAACTGGTCTCCGCCGATTTGCATCCATCAACCAATTCAGGAAACAAAAATGACAATCGTCCGTATCTTCTGCCGCTCACAACACACTCGGAAGAGGCTGGCAGCATCTTGAGCCAAGCCTTCTGCAACTATTTGGGCGAGAATGAACGCATCAATGTTGTTGACTTTGCCCACAGTTTGTCAGCCAAGAGGTCTTTCCACAGGTTCAGATCTTTCGTGGTCGCTTCCACTACGGAGAATGCCCACCAACAGCTCGCTGGGCTCCCAACCGCTCTGAAATGGAGCAGGTTTTCCACAGCGCCCCGCCTCGGCTTCGTGTTCACCGGCCAAGGAGCCCAGTCATATTCAATGGGGCGACAACTGATACATCAATCTCAGCTGTTCCGGGAGACTCTGGAAAAGGCCGATCGGGTCTTGCAAAGCTTACCAGACCGCCTAAGTTGGTCGATCGTTCAAGAGCTGCTCCGCAATGAGAACACATCCAACCTGGGAAAGTCCTCATATTCGCAGCCTATATGCACAGCGCTTCAGCTTTCTTTAGTAGATCTGCTACGGGCATGGGGCATCTATCCTACGGCCGTGTGCGGCCACTCTTCGGGCGAGATTGCAGCTGCTTACGCCGCAGGCATTCTGGATTTTGCATCCGCTATGGTGGTGGCGTTCTACCGTGGCAACTGCGGAACAGATACCTATATCCACGAGTCCTCGTCATCGAAAATTGAGGGCGGCATGCTTGCCGTTGGTCTTGGCGAACATGAGGCGACTGCTCAGCTCGTCCCGTTACAGGGGAGATTGAACATTGCTGCGATCAACAGTCCAAGCAATGTCACGATATCCGGAGAGAAAGAGTGCATCATCGCACTTCAAAGGACCTTGACAGAGCAGGAAGTATTCAGTAGGCGCTTGCACGTGGAACAGGCTTTTCACTCCCATCTGATGCAACCACTCGCAAGGCGATATCTGGAAGCGATGGAAATCACTGCGGTGGTCCATCCGAAGACTTCCAAGTGTCGCATGATCTCAAGTGTCACGACAGAATCTGTCAATGGGAAGGAGATGGGACCTTCATACTGGGTTGAAAATATGCTTCAGCCAGTGAGGTTCGCAGATGCCCTGAAGGGAATGTTGATCGACGAGAACGGAGTACAGAGTGCGGATATCCTTCTAGAGGTCGGACCTCACCCAGCACTCCACGCTCCTTCTCAGCAAGTCGCATCCGCTATTGGTGCGAATGTGGCATACATCGGTACACTTGACCGGCGAACGCCGGCGTTCGAGAGCCTCCTCAGGTGCGCTGGCGACCTGTTCGCTAGAGGGTACCCCGTGGAACTCGAAAAAGTCAACAAGAACCAATTTCTCGTCGACGGTGAAGTCCGCCACATATCCGCAGCGAAGAGGCTTGTGGATCTACCTCCTTACCCCTGGAACCACAAGCACTACTGGTCTTCGACCCGTTTGACTGAAGAGCACCTTCATCGACCGGCTCGACACACAATCCTGGGCTTTCAAGTGCCTGGTTCCGTTTCTTCCGCGCCTCGGTGGAAGAATTATCTGAGACTCTCAGAAGTACCCTGGTTAAAGGAGCATGCCTTCGAAGGCAAGTCGCTCTTTCCAGGTGCGGGTTACATATCAATGGCCGTTGAAGCGATCGCAAGACACCAAAGAACAGAATTGCAGTCTCGCAATCGAGTTTTCCATCTCGAAAGCATCAGCATTAAATCTCCCTTGATACTTTCAGATACCGAGCTTGGATCAGAGGTTCTTCTCGAACTCCGGCCGACGAAAACTTCCTCCAGGACAGTCTCCGACCGCTGGTTTGACTTTTCAGTGTTTTCCTATGATGAGGGCGGCAGGTCATCGGAAAACTGCACAGGCATGATATCCATTCAGGAGGATGTCGCCGACGACTTCGGAAGCCGTTCAAGTCACCGAAGCCTGTCTGAACTGCGTAAAAACGCGCTTCGGAGAATTCGACCACAGACGCTTTTCAATCAAATCCATCAAAGCGGCCTCTACTTGGGTGAAAGATTCCGTCTCATTGATGGAGACATCTACTGCGGGCATGATTACGTCTCTGCACCCGTTACATTCTCTGCGGACTTGTATTCGGCGCACGAGCTGGGCGAAGGTACAATTTTATACCCAACCATCCTCGATGCGTGCTTCCAGTCCATCTTTTGCGGGATTGAGACCAAGATCGGCAAGCGGCTTGAAGTGGTCTTCGTACCAACTTTCATCAAATCGTTGAAAATCAGCTCAAATTCTCTGCAACAAGCTATGTCGCATTCAAGATCTGAATTCATGGTCGCCTCTCTCGTTGACGTTCCAAGCGAGCGCATGGCGGTGAGCGACATCGAGCTGCGCAGTCTCCATACCGAATCCCTAGTTTTGCAGTTGCAGGGACTTGAGATGACAGCCCTTGGCAGCGCTACAGGAAAACTCCATGATCGTACTCTCTTCTTCCGTCAAGTGTGGAAACCGAGCTTCAGCAACTTTTGGACGAACAAACCGTGCCAACTGGCTCTTCCGAAAGCGCTGGATTTGTACACGTTTCAAAATCCTTCAGCCCGAATTCTCCTCCTTGGTCCAACTCAAGATCTGACATCGGCCGTGCTCTCAAGTCTTCTCAACCGCCAAGGCACCCGCCCATCTTTTGGCATTTTGCACGTTGTTACTGAGGATTCTGTTGTCAAAGACCACGTTGAATCTCTTGTCTTTGAGAATCGTAACGTAAAGCTCACTAAGCCGAAAGGGGTGTACGACTTGATCGTCTCGAATGCCAAACACTTGAATCCATCTGAATTCGAGTTTACTGGTAACAGCACCATCATTGTTTCCACGCAACAACTATGTGCCAACCAAGACTGGAGTTGCATTTCCCTGCTTGAACTGGGCGGTATTTACCGACGGTGTCGACCCATTGAGACGGAACGCAGTAACCTGGCTTTCATCTCTGCTGATGATGAGAATACTGATCAACTCTCTCTCATTACCAGACTAACGAGCTTGAACAAGGCCAAAGGATCAACGTACAGTCTGAACGACGCATCTGTTGATGTGATCCCCGAAGACCACATGATCATTCCCGTCAAAGCGGGATGCAACATCTTTACACAAGAGAGCTTCCGAGGCATTTGTAATATTCTCTCAATGGATAACAAACGAATTGTCTGGCTGCTAGACTATGCATCAGCGCAGCATTGGAATCTGGAGCATGCCAAGATCTCTGGACTACTTCGAGTTGCCCGCAACGAAAACAATACCTCTCAGCTCATAACCCTGCATGTCGAGCCAGACACCGACATCGAAAGAATTTACGAGCTCATCACTCTGTGTATCGATTCAGATTTCCAAGAAGAGGAGCTGTCTTACCGAGACGGCCGGGTCCATATTCCGCGGGTGATCGAAGACTGGGCTCTCAACCGAAAGCTACCCAACGGAATTGGTAGCGAGCCAAAGTTGCAAAGTTTCGGTGGCATGCACGCCCTCTCACTCAAAATTGGCACGATCGGCCTCCTTGACAGTTTGCACTTCTCAGAAGATGAAAGTATTGTCGGAGGTCCGCTGGGGGAAAATGAGATCGAGATTCGCGTCATGGCCTCCGCACTCAATTTCCGCGACATCGCCGCCGCCATGGGAATAGTCCAAGACTATCGTTTGGGCGATGAGTGCGCGGGTTTCGTTCATCGACTTGGCTCAAGCGTTCCGTCTCAATTCGCGGTTGGGGATCGGGTGGTGGCTTGCCGACCGGGGCAGGGTGCTCACGCCACTTATGTTCGGCAGCCTGCGACGTTATGTGTGAAGATACCAGACTCGTTCGACTTCGTTGTAGCAGCAAGTTTCTCCGGTGTTCTTACCACGGCTTACTACTCACTTCTCGACATTGCTCGTCTGGAAGAGGGGGAGACGGTCCTCATTCACTCCGCTGCGGGGGACGTCGGTCAGATGGCAATACAGATTGCCAAGAGACAGGGTGCGCGGGTTTTGGCTACCTGTTCCGAGTCAAAGAGGAGCTTTCTGGCGACACACTATGGCATGGCCGAGTCGGATATCTTTTCATCCCGTGACGACTCGTTTGTTCGCGGAGTTCTCGCAGCGACAGGTGGCCGTGGCGTGGACGTCGCTTTGAACAGTCTGGCAGGCGACTTGCTGCGAGCCACGTGGAGTTGCATGGCACCATTCGGTCGCTTTGTCGAAATCGGGAAGCGAGACATCCATCAGAACGCAATGCTTCCCATGGAAGTCTTTTGCAAGAACGTCACATTCGCGTCGGTGGATCTCGTGATGATCTACGAGAACAACCAAAAGCTGGCGGGGAGGATCTTACGAGATTGCGCAGAACTATTTTTCGGCGGCGAAGTTAAACCAGCGAAGACCATACAAGTCTTCTCCTATGCCGAAACCGAAAAGGCGTTCCATATGCTTCAGCAGGGAAAGCACACCGGCAAGGTAGTCTTGGTTCCTCAACATAACGATCAAGTCCTCGTGAAGTCGGCGGCGTGTCGAGATATCCCTCTCTTCGACGGTTCAAAGACCTATCTGCTCGTAGGTGGGCTGGGTGGTCTTGGTATGCTCTTGGCCGAGTGGATGTGTCGAAAGGGGGCGAGGAAATTGGCTTTTTTCTCTCGCTCGGGGGCGAGCAAACCCGGTACACAAGACTCCGTCGACTGGCTACGAGCTCAACAGGTACATGTCAGTGTGTACACTGGCGATGTCACGAAAAGGGCCGAAGTCGAAAGTTGCATAAAAGCGATCACATCCTTTGAAGTCTTGGGCGGGGTCTTCCATGCTGCAATGGTCCTTCAGGATTCTCTCATCAAAAATATGAGATTCGAGCAATGGGAGAAATGCACAAAAGTCAAGTGCGATGGTGCTTGGTATCTGCACGAAGCTACCCTTTCCCACCACATTGACTTCTTCATTTGCTTCTCGTCGGCGTCGGCCATCGTTGGCAACAAGGGCCAGGGCAACTACGCAGCCGCTAACGCATACCTCGACTCCTTGGTTCGATTCCGAAGACGCCTAAACCTACCAGGAGCTTCAATGAACATAGGGGCGGTCTCTGCTGTCGGTATTCTCAACGAAGATGAAGAAATTCTCCAGAGCGTCAAGAGAATGCGACACGACTTGATCAATGAACACGAGTTCCTCTATCAGGTTGAAGAGACCGTTCTGGCTAGCCAGAATGCGCAAAGCAGTTGTCCGGTAGGAGAGTCTCAACAAATCATCACCGGAATAAACGTTAACCAACCGGACGTTTTCTGGGCCGAGAGATCACTCTTTCGAAGCCTCTATGCAAACCGCGAGTACAACACCGACCTTGGTGCTGGCCACGGCAGACACAATATTGCTACCACTCTAGCAAGCGCACAATCTCTTGAGGAGCGTCGCGCGGTTCTAAGGCAGGCTTTTCTGGAAAAGATTTCAGCCGTCCTTGGTGTGCCTCTCCAGTCTATCTCTTCTTCCAATTCTCTCTCTTCCTACGGTCTTGACTCGATTGTAGCAGTCGAGTTCCAGAGATGGTTCAAGGACTTGATAAAAGTAGAGATAGCGTTGTTTGATGTCACCAATACGGCTTCGATCGACACCCTTGTCTTCAAGGCAGCGTCAAAGTTCGGGCGGCCTAATGCGAAATGAAAAGACCACTGAGAACCAAAACTTCAACGGTTCAGCACGTATCGAATACTTTTCGGCTCCACGTATTGTTTCTTGACTTTCGTATTGTTTCTTGACTTTGAATCATCGATATATCACATTCTCTTGCTTCTCAAAAACCTGAGGTTCCTGTGCTCGCTGCACAAAATGGCGGTATTTTGTAGTCCAGACTTATGAATAACAAATCAATACGTTATGAAGCTTCATTCCGAAAGTCGCAAAGAAACTACCTACAAATCGTAATTATTCCTGGCCTATTTCATCCGTTTCGCTCAACAGTATCTTCGACAAGGATTAGAAGCTCAATTTCTCAATGACTAGCCCCAAAACGTGACCTTACCACAATCTCAATGGAAATTGGACATGTAACCCCGCCCGACCTGGAGCAATTTTCTCCGGGCTTCGTCCAAACTTCGGGTTGCTCACCATATTCGAGTGTCATGAATCAAAGACCAAGGCCCGACGCGGCCCACGTTACCCCATTAAGAGTCATGCAACAAGAGCCACGAGTAGGAAAACTTTGTCTCAGGGGACTCTAGCCTAAAACCCGTCCATGGGGGTTCTGGAAGTCCCAATACGGAACGTGGACCCCTATGCGGACAGTTGGGATCAATGTTGCCCGGGGTCCACTTCAGGCCGATCGGAGTGGGGAGGGCTCCCGGCGGCCGGTCCGAACACATCCAGCGCACTGCATACTGCATGGGTGGCCGGATGCAAGCCCCTTTGACAGGAAGATAGAGAGAGATAGGAATGACCGGAATCAGATGCAGAGTTTCAGATCTCAAACAGCGAAAGGAAACTTTGATTTCTCGCGTGCAGAGTAGCACGTGGTAGGGGATCTGAAGGACAGAGTTTCCGTAGGAGAAGACTGCTCACACAACGTGTGGCACACGTGGATATCAGAGTGCGTTGGAAGCACAGTCCTCGGTTCTAGAAGCTTTGCCACACCTTAAAGTTAGAGCGGGAATTCTCACGATGTTGACCGCTCATGAAAGCTATGACCAAGGAGACGAGCTCAGGAGCTATGAGCCAAGCTCGTGACGAGCACAGTCCATCTCATGATTCAATGGCGTCATGTATGGCATTTCTTCAGTATGCCAATGTATCATGCATGTGAAAGTACGATTCACCATGTTTTTCGTCTAGCCAGACCTCACTGCAGCTTCAGTCTCCTCACCTCTGTCATTTGATGACCAGTAAATCATGATCAGCGAAGAAGCTGCCATGAGACATAAGCATGACCACAGTTCGATATTATAGCTTAACGGATTTTTGAACAAGCTTGGACGCAAACCAGCATGCTATTCATCCCCGATTGGTCGTTTAAGCCGGCATCACACCCGCTCATGAGATAGCCGGGGCTTTTGATCCCAAGTCATGAGCAAAGCTGCCTCCCGGGTGAATAAGTCACGCAAGTCGTCCAGTAATATTTTACAAGCCAGATCTGAGGCTCCCAGCCAAGAGATGCAAGAAGCACGTGCGAAGGTTCCCATGTGAGCACAGAGGTTGAAGAGCGCATGCACATTCCAGATGTGCAAGTCGGCCAAAATACTTGCCCGGGGATTCACGGCAATCTCGACGCTCGACTAGTATAATGCTGCTAGCTGGTATAATGCTAGTTCGGGAACTATTCATATAATGCCTCAAATCAAAGCTAGAGTTTCGGACATAGAGTGAAGACAATAGGCTTTAAGGTGTTCATTCTTACCTCGCAAAACGTCTCGCTCAGTACTAGGAATTCAGCTTCACGGTTTCTGGTCTGGCTTGCCGACTAAGGTACGTACGTAAGCCCGATTTTTTCACTACGTCTTGGCCACAAGGGCAGCCGACATTCTCTTGCGTTTTCCAACGCAATTGGAGTCTATCAGCATCCTGTGGGTCTTTCTTCTGCATTACATTTGCCGGACAAGCAATCCGATACACACATTCAGGGACCTCGCGTCTCATATCCAAGGATATTATCAGTCTTGCCGGCCGGTGCCCGCACCTTCCAAGCGATCCCTGTGGTCGGCTATTCTCAGCGTTGAATTATACTTTTTGTCTGCTCCACCATTGGCGGCGATGCGTGTGTGGTGCTCGGCGAGAATCCGAGTCAGGTCTGGCAGGAGTGGATAGCAATTCCGGCGGGATCGCTGAAGATGGAATGTGTGGATCGCGCAAGGACAACACGTTGCGTATTTGTGTGAAAGAAGTTCAAGTTTGCATCTGCGAGGGGTTCAGTGCCGGTTTTGCTGGACGACTTAGGTGTCCGTCTCTTGTTGATCGTATGTTCCAAGCTCGACTGCAACGCCAACCGGTCCCGAAACAGAATTCGCATAGCTTCTCGGGGAAATGTCGACTCGGGTGTCGCTTTCAGGAGATTTAGCCGCCGAACTCTGATACCCACGTCACGTAAACTTGGAAAATATTGCCTGCACCTTTTCGCATGCCCTCCCTGACCGCTTCCATATACGATACCTATGACAGCTATAATTCGGATTTTATGCCTCAATCGGACCCGAGAAAATACGAACCAATAATTCGACGTAAGCGAAAGTTACGACGAAGTTTGAATCTCTTGCATTATCCACGTTGTCGCTTCCGAGAAGTTCTAGCTGCAGGTATCGAGTAATGTATGGAGCAAAGGTAGTAGGTGAAGAGCTCTGCTCAACTTTATCCTGGGGAAATCCTCCGGGTATGGAGTCGAATCTCATGCCCCATCGAATCTGGTTTGCGTCCCCATCGAATCTCAAAACACATCTATCGTCAGTGGGAGCGGTAAGCTCGGGGCACGTACCCGTAGTGGTTCTCTGTGGAACCGATGCTCCCGCTGTATTGCGGACTCTCGACCCGCGCCGAGCGCGACCAAACGAACTGAGGGTCAGACATGATGTGCTCACAGGCCTGCTTGATGGAACCCACTCCGGTACGAGCGCTGCGAGACGTTGAGCGTTGGAAAAGTGATGTCGCAATGATGGTTGCGTAAGCTGTTTTCAACGGATATCCAAAATCATGTTGACTTGCCCTGGCTTGCCTTGACTCTCGTCTCAGGGGTTGACCGACTTATCGAGGATACGCTTGCACTGTCTGAGATTTCAACTCCCCTAACAGCGGGCAGATCCTTTTCGAAGTTTGGATGCCGCGGCAGCGGTCACGAATCAGGTCTCAAAAGGCAGATTGCTCCGAAACCCGCGGTATCCAGGACTCCCTAGGTGCTGCTTCCCCGATGCCAGATCCGTCTCATCTCGATCGCGATTTAGTTCGGTCTCAGCCGTCAATGATCATTATTGTAGCATGCACACTTTTTTGACAGAACCAACAGAAGATAAATTCGGCGCAAGTTACTGCAACATGGCAAGTTATCAACAACAGGTAGAAAGAAAATGACCCAAACCGTAGCATCGAATCAATCTGAACTACAGGAAAGTGTGAAGTGACGTGGTGAGCAGTTGGTAGGGATACCCGGCTCCGCGTCCGTACCCTGAGGCCCGGACCGACCGGTCAACGGTGACATTTCTGGCTGTGCTCGCTAGGATGCCACCGGTTACCCAATACTCGTTGTGCACGAGTAGTGTCGCTGTGGTGCCCCACGTGCCGCAAGTCTTCCCCTATTAGTGCCTTATCGTGGTACATCTCCTTTACGTGCGCTTGAGTGTCTTCTGCAGAGCAGGTCCTGGGTGCCGCCATGTTCCTCCCAAGAGATTGAGTGTTCTAAGCAGCTAGTCAAACGACTACTATCGGACAAGATCGCACAAGAATCCGCCGTCAAATCCCATGCCTGTCATCTTATTGTTGGGTCCAATGACAACCCTGGATTTAGCCAGCACAAGAAAAGTGTCCGGCTCTTGTTAAGGTTTGCCGGCATCAACCCTGCTTCAAGGAACCCCAATCGACTCGCTGGATTTCGACAGACTTCCAGAACCAATCAAGACCTCTGGTTGCGAAACAATTCTAGAAACAATCCATCTTGGCCTTGTACAAAGTCATTTGATCTGAAGGTAGAGCTCGCGAAGTTTGCTCAAATCCTCACTGTCAGTGATTTGATCATATGTTCAATGAAAGTAACATGGACTACTTGAGTCCATGCGGATGGATATGACGGACTTGAAGGGGATTTTGTCAGTGATTTCTAAAATGAACCCTGCAGTTTTTCGCGCGCGCAAGAACCGCTGTCTTTTCCCAAAGGGGAAAAGCTAGGTATCGCCATTGGTGCAGTGGAGTGCAGGCCTCTCACGAATCATCATTTTGTAACCGGCTCCCAAGCCTGGACCCCCCACGCCAAATGACTCCGTAGACTGCCCGCGGAAGGCGTCCGGGATTCATGTAAAGTGACAGCACGTTCGTCAGGAACCCAGGGTGAGATTCAAGCATCAGTATCCTCGTTGAAGTTGATCTGAGAAATGACTCGCTGTCACTAATCAAAGAACGTTTGCACCGTTTCCGCCCGTCAACAGTGTTAAACCGGTCGCCTGGTAACTGCGGCGAAACCTCCCTGGGTTATGTCTGACCAACCCGGTGTTGAGTTGTGTATTATGGTTTCGTATTGGCAGGGTCGCGCCCCTTTAACCGCAATGAGGTATCAAAGTCTAAATACAACCCGGGCTCCCCTATCTGGTAAACACATCAATACCACCGCCAATGTCTACTATGGAAACAGGAACTGCGGATTCGTACGAGGGATCAGGGAGTTATCAAGTCTGCAGGCGGCTGACATACGCCTCAGGCGCACCAGCCAGTCTCTGTCCAGAGTACCAAGACAAGTCATACCCAAGACTTGCGGCTTAATGCGACTGAAGCTCTGATCATCTGTTGTACCTGTTTCTTGGGCTCTTGAGCTGTCTCCTGAGTCGCTTATACGGCTGTTCCCGAAGTTCATGATAGGAGCTAACGTCTTGGTAACACCGAAGCCCTCAAAATTGATCTGCCAGACAGCCCACTGTCCGGTTCTTTGTCAAAATGAAGTAAGAAAGCTCCGATATTCTCAACTGCCGACAGAATTAGCAACGCGTCACGCAGAAACATACGACCATGGGCATATTTGTCTGCAAGAAGTATGGAGTATTGTGCCATCGTCAACGGCGAAGAGCCTTGACTCGATTCGTCGGGAACCCCGTTGCAACAACCCGGTGGGCCTCTCTTCAACTCCAGATCCTCGACTCGGTTCCACTCTCGCACTCCGGCCACCTGAGGAGCCCCTGCCCCTGACACAGCCAAGCATCGCCGTTGCCAGGCATGTTGAAATGGGGCCGCATAGAACCTGGACGGCTTCGCAATACCGCTCAGACGGCCAAAAGGGCGCCGAGACCCAAAACACCGCCTCTTCAAGCAGCATATCGTGAGAGATTTAACTTTGCGTATAAGATATGAACGATACCTCGTCAATTCCGAGAAAACCTAAAGTCCGGTCTCAAAGACCCTGAGACAATGGCTTTGCATCGACGGCATGTGAATTGTAACCCAAGGCCACTTGGCGGCCGGGACGCTGAGGGCTTGGCCACCTCTCTGTCGGGTATAAAGACCGCTGAGGGTCAGAGAAGGAAAGCGAGGTCCGAAGAGTCGAGTCACAACACAGTACCACTGAGCACCGTTCTACCTTGGTTCTCTATCTTCTTTCACACAGTATACGAAGGCACTTGAGGTCTCATACCACCACAAAGATGTCAGCCATCACAAAGTCCCTCAGCAAGCTGGCCCGCCGCGGGACGCGGACGCCGGCTGCCATTACTCAGTCCCGTCCCTTGGCAACCGTCTCGGACTACAACTTGGCCCAGATGGGAGCCACGATGCCTCCGGGCTACAAGGCTACGGTCGCCCAACTTGAGACCTTCACACTCCCAGACCGTGTCACTGGCAGCAAAGGTGACATCGCCATGGGAAAGGCCCTCGTTGACGCCTGGCGCCGTGATGGTATTCTCCAGGTCTCTATGAACGACAAGCAGCAGGCCATCTTCAACGAGGCCACAGCTGCCAGTAAAGCTTTCTTCGCCAAGCCGCCCCCCGAGAAGGCTGCTTGTGTCGACTCGCAGAGCTACTCTGGCTACATCGCCTCCGGTGAGGAGATCACGGACGGCATCGCTGACTACTCCGAGATCTTCACTGTCACTAAGGACTTGGACCTCTCGGAACCCCGCGTCCGCGCCAAGTGGCCCTGCCACGGCCCCGCTCCATGGCCGGACTACGACATGAAGCAGCCCATGACTACTTACATGGACTACCTTGGCGAGAGTGGAGAGAAGCTTCTCCAGCTTACTGAGCTTGGACTCAACGTTCCCGCTGGATCTCTGACGAACCTGACCGCGGACGGTTGGCACCACATGCGCATCCTTAGGTAGGATAACGCTGTCCGTCCCACATCGAATGTTTCACTGACTGAGGAATAGATTCCCCCCTACGCACAACACCAACGGCAAGGGTAAGGAGGGTCGTGGCATTGGCTCCCACACTGACTACGGTCTCCTTGTCATCGCCGCCCAGGACGATGTTGGTGGTATGTTAATGAAAATCTCCGCAAGTTTACCACGCCCGATCTGACATGTTTCAAGGTCTCTTCATCCGCCCTCCTTATGATGGCGAGCACTACGCCAACTGGGAGAAGAGCGCTGCTGGCATGAAGGAGGACGATGACCGCTGGCATTACGTCCCTCCTGTCCCCAACGTCTTCACCGTCTTCCCCGGCGACATTATGCAGTACATCACCAACTCTTACCTCCCCTCAACCCCCCACAAGGTCGGCCTGAACACTCGTGACCGCTTCGCCTTCGCCTACTTCCACGAGCCCAGCTTCCAGGCTGTGGCCAAGCCTCTCCCGGGCTACGATGTCGGCCAGTCCCCCAAGGAGGGCATCCACTACGGCACCCACTTTACGAACATGTTCCTCAGGAACTACCCCGAGAGAATCACCACTAAGAGGATGATGGCCGAGAACCGTCTCGCCAAGTTGGACCAGAAGGAGCTTCGTACTCTCCCCCCCAAGAAAGATGTTGCGGACGGTTACATCCCCACTGTCGGGCGCCAGTCCCAGCAGCAAGCTTCTTTGTAGACATGATTTTTAATGAGCGAGGTTCAGCGGAAACAAGGTTGGAAAAGGCTACTTACCGGCGAGCGGCGAAGGAAATACCAGATTGAATCATCACACACATAACACGAACATTTCATTGACCATATAGAGAATACAAATCAATTGGGACATACTTTCCACATTGAGCTCGTATGCGAAGAAGCGTCCTAAGAAGTGCTGGAAATGTCGAGTCAGCCCAGTATGTAGCCTGGAACTCGTTTTATAAAATTGATTATAAAAACATTGTGCATTTGCAACTGCAGCAGCAAATCAAAGGCAACCCAATTGACTTCCATTGGCGCACAATTTTACGCACCCAATAAAGCGTTTCGGAGCCTCAAACTTAGGCTTCGTCATCCCAAGCCCGAACTTCTCCACAAACTTACCCACATCAACACACTCAATCTGCACCTCGTTTCCTCATCGAACCACCAGTTACAGAGCACTTGTAATGGCGACCTCAGCATTTCGATTTGTCGCAGGCACTAAGAAATCACCCCTGGGTACGTTGTACCTCCAGTGTCACGTTAAGCCGGGTGCATCGCGGGTTCGGGAAGGCGTTGCGGGAGTGACCGATGCGACAATTGAGTTGTGTGTCGCTGCGCAGGCGCGAGAGGGCGAGGCGAACAAAGCTGTCGTCAAACTCCTCAGCGAGGTAAATGATTCTAATCCAGGGCCTTGCGCTGAGTCTCCCAGGCTTCCGCGAGGCTGGTTCAGCTTTCGAACTACTGACCTGGGGCCAGGTTCTTCGACTTCCAAAGTCCGACTTGACAATTACCCAGGGGCTCAAGTCTAGGGACAAGACTGTCGCAGTGAGCAATGTGAAGGACGGCGAAGGATTCATGGCAAGCGTGAAGGAAACGCTGGTGAAAGCAGCTGAAGATGATTGACGGACGGAAGTGGGAGTGATCGCAATTGGGCTGACGACGGCATGAAAAGAAATACCCAAATGAATTATCAGTGCAATTATGACCACAGGATCAACCCGAAGGCTTTCTATTTCTGGCCCGAACCATGTATGATTTGAGCATTCAATTCTCAATACTGATACTCTCGGACTATTCTTGGCTTCACCATTAGTAAATTCTCTTTCGGGTTTGAAGCCTTTCCTCGGCCCGAAATCCCCCCTAGGATAATTCAACTCTTTATCGATATTTCAGCTTGAGAAACATACGGGCTGGAAAAGCCGACATAACTGGACTTGGATGCAACCTATGCACACCACGATGCGGTCATGGTGATTGACGTACGATACCGCGTAGAAACAGGGGGCCTAAAAAGAAGAAATCCACGACAGTCATTAATGACATGACAAGCAAGACCCATCCTGCATGTCCGCCATACATCATATCTCACAGCAGTTCAGAGAACATTTGACGGTTTTCTTTGCGAAGCTGTGACTTCCAGCTGTCCGCGGGAGATGCGGAAGAGATCGGTCATTACCAGTGTATGCAGAATCTGGCGCAAAAAAGACAGAGATTTCTCAACTTGGTAGTTATAGCATGTCTTGAGTAATCTTTTGGACCTCCTCAACCTTCAAATCAGAACATTCAGAGGTGCAACATTGGAAGCTCCAGTCATGATCAGTCCCATAGGTCTGTGTCTTTAGTGTCTTCTTGGCTAGCAAGGTACTCGATATGGAGGCGAGAGATACCTAGTTTATAAGACTACATGTACACTGTTAGCAGTTTTCGTGATTCAAAGCTGTCATACAGAATATTTCGATGATTTGGAAGATGGTCACTCGGCATCATTTGTTGGTCCATCGTCAGAAAGAATCTTCAATGGCATCAGTAAGCACTTCAGCATGATAACATCGGCCCTGTTCCCAAGCTGCAATGATGAAAGACCGCATCAATGTTACCAGACTTCCGACGAACCGGAAGACACTAAGTTATCCCCGTCAAACATGTCATGTCCACCAGTAAGCTATGTTCCTGACTGGGGCCAAGTTTTCGTAGATGTGCCAAGATGACTTGCGGGTGGAGCACGAAAAGCAGCAGCCTGCTCCTTTTGCTCTTTTTATCCCAACCGCGCTTGGCTTGGGCACTCGAGGTCTACATAAGGCAGAGATCTCCTTTCAATACCAGTTGCGCCGCTGGGGTGCATATGCTCGTTACACAAACGTACCTTATCCTTTTGTATCCCCGCGTCCTCGCTTGCTCGCAGGTGGCCAAATGCTATCTGACTAGGCGCATTGATACATGTACATGTACATCAAGCACGCAGTGGGAGATCAGGACGACCATTTCAGAAACGAACAGATTTTCTGTCATTCCAGCTGGCAGCAACATCTCTGCGTGAGAGTCCTGCAGAGGGAAGACTTGATGATGAGTACATGTATTCTGACAAGCATGTTCACAGGCACGCTCAGAATCAGCAACCTAATGTTGCAAAGGCGCGCGTGCATGAGTTCAGCATCCTTATCACATGCAGCAATTGAGGGGTTTAGCCGCTGGTTGGACACTCGAGCAGCAGTCATCGTGCCATTGCATCTGAGCCTGCGCCCTTCGTTGCGTCGGCCTCCGCTCCTCCATGTCCGCAGGTAGGGTACCCGCATAACTTCGGCGGAACCGAGTGAATTCTACTTATTCGACGAGCAGGAGAATGCCATGACCGCAGCTGCAGCAGCAGGACTAGGGTTTTTTGAAAGGCCGACCTCTTGTGCTGTTGGTATTCGAGCATTCTTGGCCTTTAGAGTACTTATTAACATGTGTTAATTTCCAATTCCCTGACTTCCATATGTTCTGTTTCTTCTCACTCAATTGCCAGAGAGTGTCGTGCCTCGCGGAGTTTCAGAATCTATTGCTTCGAGGTCCATGAACCATGGATCCAGTGCGTTCCTTTTCCAATGGAACGTCAAACCCTTGGGAATATCTTTTGATTAGCGCTCAGGCTCACAAAGCAAACATTATCCTGTTGGCTCCCGCCATCAGTTGCTTTCTCTGGTTTTTTATTTCATGGCAGACTTCCCCGCTGAAGAAATTTCCTGGGCCGTTCCTCGCCGGTGAGGGTCCAGTTCACTTCCTATTTCCCTTCCTCCCCATCTCTGCCACAGAATGCTCTCGAGCGACGGAACTAGGGCTGATTGTATTAACTAGTATGGACCAACCTGTGGCGTCTGAGGCAGGTCATCGGGGCCAATTATGCTCCAAAAATGAAGAAGCTGCACGAAAAGTACGGTCCTGTCGTGCGACTCGGCCCCAATCTCCTGGATATCGATATACCTGAGCTGATCAAAGTCATGTACGGCACCGATGGCAAGTGGAAAAAGGTTTGATTCTGCTGTGGATGACTACAGATCACATTGCCAATTTCGTACCACAGTCCGACTTCTACAAAAACAGCAGCTCAATCATCGATGGCAGGATCACTTACCACATGTTTTCCGAAACCAATAATGCTGAGCACGCCCGGTTGAAGCGACCTGTTGTTAGGCACTATTCCGTTCCCAGTGTTCTCGCCATGGAGCCGCACATGGACAAGGTTATCGACGACTTTTGTGACCACCTTCAAAGGCGCTTTGTGGACACTGGCAAACCCTGCGAATTTGGTGACTGGTTGGCGTTCTGTAAGTATGCCCAAGATCATTTGCGACATTTTCCCATGTTTTTCGGTAATTGATAAACGACGTCTTCCACTTAGATGCCTGGGATTTCCTTGGGGCCGTTACCTTCAGCAAGCAATTTGGATACATGGACGAGGGTCGCGACTTCGACGGCACACTTGCCATTGGAGATCAGTCCATTGATTATCTGGGTCTCTGTGGACAGATGCCCTGGATGGACTACTGGTTGGACAAGAACCCGATCTATCCTCTCGGTCCCCCAAACATCTCCAACGTGACGCGGATCGCCATCGAGAACCTGACTTCTCGGTTGAAAGGTGAGGATAAGAACTTCGTCCCTGAGAAGCCGGATTTTCTGCAATATTTCATCGATTCAAAGGGCACACATCCTGAGATCGTACACGAGGGTACCATCGTTGGCTATTTACTCCTGAACCGTAAGTTGACTCGTAATGTGAAAAACGTTTCTCATTGCGGCTATTCGCAGACACATCTGACCTGCTTAAATCAGTCATCGCTGGAGCGGACACAACCGCCATCACAATGCGCGCTCTTTTCTATTATTGTCTGAAGAACCCTCGCATCTGGAAACGCCTCGAGGAGGAGGTCATCGCCAACATCCCTGCCGACAAGCCCGCCCCGCACACCGCCGCACGCGCTCTCCCCTACCTCGAGGCTGTCTGCCGCGAGACCTTGCGCTACCACCCAGCCGTTTCGATGACAATGGAGCGCATTGTTCCCAAGAGCGGCCTCGTGCTCCCTGATGGGTCCGTCGTACCCGGTGGTACCCTCGTCGGCATGAACCCTTACATCGTCGGGCGCAATAAAGACATCTACGGCGCCGACGCCGACGAGTACCGGCCTGATCGCTGGTTGCAGCAAGATGGAGAGGACGCCGAGGCCTACAAGCTGCGCATGCGGCAGTGGAACGCAGCGGACATTACCTTTGGTGGTGGCTCGCGCATCTGTCTCGGACGGAACCTGAGCCAGATGGAGGTGCACAAGGTCGTTCCGTCACTCATTTCCAGGTTCGAGATTGAGCTAGTCGACCCCAACGAGCAGTGGTGGACAAGTTCGCGTTGGTTCTATCGGACGCAGGGAGTTATTTGCAAGTTGAAGCGGAGAGCACCCAAAGGCTGAAAATTCGATGAATGAGCAACTTTGGTGGACTGGACTGATATGTATCCTCACACCAAATCTTGCAAGAAGCATAACTAATTGCAAAAAAATGCCAATTCATTCTGAGAATGCATAGAAGATGCATGTCACATCTCTTCGCAAAGTCATTTGGCATCAAGTCGCACTCTCGTAGACATCAACACAAGATCAAAAGACCTAGACAGCTCTGGATGAAAGAAGTCGTAGAGAGAAAGACACAGAATCGAATATAATTACAGTCTCTTCAAACATGACAACCCCGTTAAGTGCGACAGAGGCATCAGGAAGGTACCCCATAGTCTCATTTGAATGCCGCCAAGAGACGAAGTTGTCCAGCTAGAGACCATCCCTTGAAGTATTGCTCAAGCAACTGCGTGACATACAACAGCCGCGGTATGAGTGTCATCCATAAGCACGACTCACTACCTGACGGAGCACAACATGAGCTATCGCTGTACTCAAGGCAGTATTCACTCTGAATGACGGCGTTTGTCGATCTGCCTTGGCTTTCGTCAACGTAGCCTCCACCAAAGACCTGCACACATTCTGCGATGTGCTTGCCTCTGAAGAACATCGAGGAAAGTACTTTTCTATGTGTACTTGTGTTGTCATCCCCTCGGTCGACCAAATGTGATGCGGTCTTTGCACCGGGTTCGACTTGTTCTTTTTATGTGCACCCATGTTCTAGAGAACGACTGACACATAACTAAGCGTTGTTCAGATGTCTGCTGTGCCTATGGCATGTACATGAAGCGGGCCATTCTCAAGAAGGTCTCAAGGCACGGCATTATGTATTCTGAGCTTTACTTTAGTTTGAGGCGGCGAATGTGCCGTTTTTACAGTCAAAACCCAGATTCGGGTTTAATGCCGGCATGGCGTTCATGCAGATGACCTTGGCCGCGCTCTTATCCTGTGGCTGGAGCTTGATATCCTTGACCTGGAAGTTCTTGCACGACTTCTCAGTGTTGCACTCCACGATAACAGCTTCCGTGTGGGACAGGCTGGTGAGTCCGACATTATACCAGCAGGGCTAAAGATGATGTTCAGCACAGCTCGAGGGAGTGGAAATGGATGGAACGACTCACGTTTGACGTGCAGGATCCATCGCCAGGGTTGAAGGTGTTGATGTTTCCGGAGAACCTCTCCCAGGTGAAGTCCTCCATCATGACGGACGAGTTGTTCGGTCTCTCTCCGCCTGCACTGGCCTGGTTGAAGTACGTCTGCGTCACGAAAATGGGGAACGTGACGTTGTCAACTCGGATGTTGCTCCAGGTAATGTTCTTGGCCAAGCCCTGCCGCCACGTCAGACAAGTTGGAAACCTGACGAATGTTCAAAACGTTACCTGTCCACCGATCCAGCTCTTGAACCGGGCGGCGTAGAGTCCTCCCTGAACAGTGACATCCTCGAAACGGATGTTTTGCACATCAGCAGGGGATGCGGGCTTCGATCCCAAGGATCCCACACTCATGCCATGCGTCTCAAATCCGATGGTCGCGTTCTTGAAAAGGACATTGTGGGCGCCGTCGTTGATGGCAATGGCGTCGTCGCCGTTGAAGATGTTGCTGTTGGTGATAGTCACGTCCGTCGCGCCAACGTCAAAGCCGTCGGTGTTGAAGGGGAACTTGCTGCTGCTGGAGCGGGCATCGATGACGGTGTCAGAGATGGTGATGTTCTTGCCCTTGATGGAAAAGTTCCAGGCAATGGGCTTGGAAGACTTCATATGCTTCATGACACCATTGTTGACGTTGAACTGCATGAGATGAGGGCGGTTGGGAGTGCCCGCCTCACCAGGCTTGTTAGCGTCCCACCACGCTTGTCCGTGCGATTTGATCCATCCTGCGTGGCTCTGTGCGTAGAGGATCAGCAAATTACGTGACATCAAGTTTAGAACCAACTTGGACATACATCAGATGAGCCAATCCATTGCACGTTGGTGCCGCTCAACTGGAACCACGTGAGCGAACCACCTTTGGCCTCAACCAGCTTCTGCACGGCTGGAATGTCCTCGGGCAGCGTCAGGTTCCCCCGGACGGTGATGACCACGTTATTCAGCTTGGCGGTGACTGGCTCGTAGACCTTGAACTCGGCACCCTCAGAGAAGACGATCTCGGCGTCGCTGGCGCATTTCTGAAAGGCCTCGGCGATAACCGGCGAGTCTGATTCTGATCCCTTGGAGGGCAGAATCACGCACCTCTTGGCCTTCGCAGCCTCCGCAGCCGCAGGGGCGGCAAAACAGAGCGCCAGTGACAATAGTTGAAGGTACAGCATAGTGGCGAATCCAGGAGCCAGATCAGATCACAGACAAAGAAGCGACGAACGGTGACGTTGGAATCACTGTAGCGCGCGAGCGCAGCGCCAAGTCGGGTTGTTATAAACGCCAGAAAGCTTGGCCGATTCATGCCCCATATTGAGGGGTTCTGAAGGTTACATTCTGGGACAGAGGCTCTGATTCGCGCTTAGGTTGATTTGAGTTGTCCGGGATGACAGTGGGATTTCGGGAAATGAGGCTGGTAGCACTCATAGTGCCAGAAAGGGGGTGGGATTTCGATGCCCCGGTGGAAGCTTCATGGTGGAGAATTTGAAACCAGTAACAGAAAACGAACGCGAGATCGGACGACCCATTTCGCAGAATGGTTGATGGAAATTGTTTCTCCGTTTCTGGTAGGCCTTGCACAGATCTAAACACGTGCGTTCGTGGCCCCGCGCGGACTTACGCTTGACTGGGATCAGGGTCGGATAACCGGCACCACGCGGCTCTATTAAGGGGATGCGAACTCTACCTTACTAAAGTGAGGAGGGCTATTGAAGAAGAATACGACGGCACGGAAACAATAGAGTCCGAACAGTTTCCAAATCCCCTGTGTACCAGGATTAGCTTTAGTCTCTTGAAATTAAGACACGAGCGCATCCTGTAGTTGCATACCTTCTTCTGATGATCGCCATAGAGCAATGACTGTTATTCCGATTCCAGAACACAAATTGCAACGCTATTCTAATCCAAAGATGAAGTAAAGAAGATGGAATAATCGCTAGAAAGGGGGTAAAGATCCGAATTCGAAATTTTATGCTCAGTTGACGGCCAATTTGAACGGCAGCTGTGCCTGAAGTTAGCCAGAGCAGCACAGAATAAACGTCAGGATGAACCATCAGAACAGGCCTCTGCTTGAGGTTTCAATTTAGCCTCAATGGCACGCATATGATGTTCGAGAAGAGAGATCCAGTATCCATTGCTGTGTTACTCCGTTGTCCTACCTGTCAAGCCAACATCGTGATCACAGGGCAGGCAGCTGTAGGCAGGCTCCTTGCCATCGCGAGACTGCCTGGAAGTCTTCGATGGGCAGAACGCAGAAATTATTAGTTTGAAATATCCAGGTGATTCCGAGAATATCTGCCTGGATGCCGTTGGTCGTCGTGGTCGCGGCTCCTTTCAAAATGGTGGTAGGTAGTGGACGGTTTCCTCTTTGTGGGAAGACGTTGAGATTACATAAGCATACTATGACATAAGCATGAACCTTAGGTACGTTGAGGCGTCAGGGCGCCTCACGCTACAGCGTACCAGACTTCCCTAAATGACGAAGAGCCCCACCGACAGCGGCTGGGAAAACTTCCTACTGCACGAGCCACGGTCGCACCCACAGCAGCAAAGCTCGAGTCTCGTCCCCTGGTCACTTTCTTGTGGGCAACGCGCCGCGACCTCGACTCGCCCTCGACAACCCACCCGTCTGGGCATGAAGTCTGGCCAACATACATGTTGACAGCTTCCAGATTAACCCGCCGAGTCATGACGTCCACATACGCCAATGGCTCCGCCAAGGCGGCCTACTCTTCCTCCTCTGCGACGACTACTGCTCTGAGCAGATGGAGCATCGCAACGAAGCAGCTGCCGGCCGTTGATAAGATCAAAAGCCTGCACATCTACGACTTCGACAACACTCGTGCGCCTTCCTCCCTCATAGTTGCTCCTACGACATTGCGCAAGTGATTGCTAACGTCTACTTTTCTTCGCAGTCTTCAAAACCCCCCTCCCGAACCCCGCGTTATGGAGCGGCCCTACGATTGGCGTGCTGTCCAGCCAAGACGTCATCTGCAACGGCGGCTGGTGGCACGACTCCCGCATTCTCGCAGCGACGGGCGAAGGTGTTGATGTCGAGGAGAAGAAGGCCTGGGACGGCTGGTGGAACGAGAAGATTGTCGAGCTGGTCAAGTTGAGCATCAAGCAGAAGGACGCCTTGTGCGTGCTCCTGACGGGTCGCTCCGAGCGCGGCTTCGGCGAACTCATCAAGAAGATGATACAGAGCAAGGGCCTCGACTTCGACATGATCGGCCTTAAGCCCGCCGTCAGCCCGACCAACCAACACTTCAGCAGCACCATGCACTTCAAGCAGCTCTTCCTGGCCTCGGTCATGGAGACGTACAAGAGCGCCGAGGAGATCCGCATCTACGAGGACCGCCCCAAGCACGTGAAGGGATTCCGAGACTTCATGACAGAATACAACCGCCGGCAAAACGTCAGCCCCAACCGCACCCGCGGCCCCATCACGGCAGAGGTCGTTCAAGTGGCGGACCTGTCTACCACACTGGATCCCGTCGTCGAAGTTGCCGAAGTGCAGCACCTGATCAATCTCCACAACGAGGAGATCGCCAAGCAACCCATCGACATACGTCCCCGCCGTCTGATGATCAAGAAGACAGTCTATTTCACTGGCTACATGATCAGCAAGGAAGACACCCCGCGCCTTCTGAGACTCGCTCAGATTCCCACCGGCATGCCTGAGCAGGACCTGAAGTATCACGCCAACAACATTCTTATCTGCCCGCGTCCCTGCCCGGCGAGCATCTTGGAGAAGGTCGGAGGCATGGGCAGCAAGATGAAGTGGGAGGTCACCGGCACAGCTTCCTTCGAGAATAGTATCTGGGCAGCTAGCCTCCGCCCCGTGCCTGCCACTGCCAAGTTCCACACGGACAACCCTTGCCCTCTGGTCGTCCTCGCCCTCCGTAAGGGCGCCCGCCCAGTCGACGCCGGCAAGATCCAAAACTGGCAGCCTATTCCTCCTGAGAAGGCTATCACCTTCGAGACCACAGTCGGCGAGAAGGTCATCCTCCGCATCGAACCTGAGGACCCTCGCGAGGACGAGTATGAATCGCTCTTTGCCAACAAGTCTTCTAAGCGGAAACACGATGGAGGTGACTACTCACGCGAGCACCGTCACGGCCACGGCCCCCACGGCCGCAATGAGCGCCGTGACTTCCACTCAGGACGCGGCCAGGGCCGTGGAGGCTACCGTGGTTCTGGCAGAGGCGGAAGAGGCCGGGGCAACTCCAAGGGTGGACGAGGCGGGCGAGGTATGCACGGCTACCGCTCCCTGGACGACGTCGAGCCGAGGAATCAGCAGGGAGGCTACGGACAGCCTGTTGAGTATGATGACAACAGCTACCCTTCCCTCCCGCCACAGCAACAGCAGCAGCAGCAGGGCGGTTTCTACGGCCAACAACCGCAGTACCAGCCCCCCTTTGGCGGTGCCTGGTCCCAAGGCCCTCCCGCTAATGCCCCAACTGGTCCCCAGGGACGACCCATGGGAGGCGGCGGCGGTCCTAACTACGGCGGAGGCGGCAGCGATTTACAGAACTACTACTAGAAGTAGGCGTTCTTTCGAAGACCACCAAGGGTCGCAGCGGACCATGACGGGCCGAGAGCGCCAGAGTCGTCGACGCTTTTTTCCGCCCTCGGGTTGCGTGCAAATCATTATCCATCATATATGTATAGCTAACCGGCACGGGGCACTGCCCAACCGGCAACCTGGCTCAGGGAAAACAAAAACGGGGAGAGGTAGGCATACGGGGGTAAAAAAAGGACACATGGACGAGGGAAATTTGCTTGTTTCGCAGGACTAGCTTGGCGTCTGGAGGCTATGCTTTGATATGATACCTTTAAACCTTGCAATACAGCAAGTCATTTCGAGAACGAACCGTTTTCGCCCCCGCTGCTGCTGTGAACATTACGGAACTACAGGGTGTTGTTAAGTTGAACTTTTACTCTATTTTTGCTTTTGCCTTTTCTAATCCGCTAGAGACGGGTGCGCCGTGCGATAGATACCTCGCCATGCAGCTACTCTGTAGAGACCTTCTGGCGCCGACACAAGACCTACTCGTCGTCCTCGTCAGAGTCGTCATCATCTTCCTCCTCGGCGTTCTCGAGCCACTCGACCAGGACCCTGGTCTTCTCCTTGAGCACGCCCATGCCCTCGCCCTCCTCGGCGCGCTCGTCCTCCCACCACGCCAGGATGCCCTCCTCCTCGAGGGCGTCGAGCCCGTAGAGCTGCTGCAGCATGGCGCATAGCAGGACGCCGCCGCGGTGGTGCTCGAGGGTGCGGACGCCGAGCAGGGCGCGCTGCAGGGCGAGGACGAACTCGACCTGCTCGTCCTCGCCGCCGCCGACGCCGACCTCGGAGACGAACTTGGCGGCGCCCTTTTTCGAGGCGAAGGTGGACTCGGCGGCCTTGGCGGGCTCGAGGGCGCCGTGTTCCGGGTCGAGAAGCTCGGCGGCGCGGCGGGCGAAGGCGACGGCGACGGCCTTGCGCATGGCGACGTCGGACGCGTCGTTGGCGAGGCGAAGGCCCATGAACTCGAGCTTGGCCGAGTCGAAGTCGCTCGAGTCGGCGCGGAGGGCGTCGAGGAGGCCGTGCACGGCATCGTGGTGGAAGCCGGCCTTGCCCGACGAGTCGTCCGAGACGAAGGAGTCGTGGCGGTTGCGGGAGGAGTCGGCGGAGAAGGGTGTGTGTGCGGATCCCGCGTCGGAGTCGTCGTCATCAATGTCCGAGGAGAGCGTCGAGACGGAGGACGTGGAGAGGTTGAGGTGGGCGAGGTTGTAAATGAGGGAGCGCTGGAGGGTCGAGGGGTCCTCATCGTCGGCCTCCTCGGCTTCCGGGTCGACGTAGCGCGCGCCCTTACCGGAGGGGCCGACGAGGGCGGTATCGGGCGTGACGGGGCTGCCGTCGTGTGTTGTGACTGCGAGAACGGTGGTCTCTGGGACGTGGGTTTTGTCGCTGATGGTGACGCCATATGAGAGGAGAGAGCCAGCGTCGACGGAGGAGCCCTTGCCAACGATACTCGAGTCGGCGAGGATGGACCGATTAACCACTGCGTCGTCCTCGACGACCGCATCGTCCCAGATAAAACTGTTCTCGATACGCACGTTCTTGCCGATCTTGCACCGCCTGCCGATGATGCTGTCTGTCACTCTGCTGCCGGCACCGACGCTGGTACCTTGGCCAAGGATTGATCTGGCGAGCGAGCTGTCGGGCGCCAGGACGGTTCCGTCCTCGACTGAGACGGCACCGCTCGTCATCTTGTACGTCTGTCCGGGAATGACATTGCAGTCAGGGACGAAGGGGAACGTCCAGCGGCCGAGGACGTCTCTGCTAATGGACTCGTACATCTGGAGGTTGCTCGCGCGCGCGGCGTAGCCGTCCTCCAACACCTCGGCGTAGATGGCTTTTCCGTTCAGCTCCCAGTCCTTGAGCACGCCGTGCAGGAAATTCCTCCTGGGCAGCTCGTAGTCGAAGCTCTCGGACCACAGCGCCAGCACCTCGGGGGTGCAGATGTCGATGCCGGCGTCGATCAGGTCGCCGCGGATCTCGAAGTCGGTTGACAGCTCGTCGACGACGGCCGGGTCGAGCGTCATGTAGTGGTCGCTCTGGAGGGGGTTCGTCTCGTCGTAGTGCAGGCAGCGCTTCGTCTTGGAGTCCATGACGAAAACGGGGTTGATGCCGTTGGGCTTCGTCCTGTGTTCGTCGTCGCCGCCAGAACGCAGCACCACCGTCATGATGTTGGTCGCGGCCGCCTCCTTGCGCGCCTTGTGCGCCGCCAGCGCACCGCCAAGAGAGATGTTGGAGACGAGGTCGCCGTGGACGAGGATGAAGTCTCCGTCCATGATGCCGCGGCCGTCAAGGTCACGCAGGAAGTCGCCGATGGAGCGTGCGTCGGACACGCGGATGAACTGCAGGCTGGTGAAGGGGGTGCGGATGGACAGCGGCGACCACCGCGAGGTGTTGATGTAGTTCTCGATCTGCTCCGAGTGCGAGCCGCAGTAAATGTAGACCTCCTGGACGCCGTTCATGGCAAGGAACTCGAGCGTGTATTCGATGAGGGGCGTGTTCGCGAGGGGCAGGAGACACTGCGGGCGGCGGGTTAGTCGGCGTCGCATGGGCACGGCGACCGCACGAGCGACTTACTCTTGGCTTCTCGACCGAAAAGGGAGCGAATCTGTCTTGGAAGGTGTCGGTGATGATCTGCAATGGGCGGGCGCGCACCGGTCAGCAATTTCGAGGCCATCGCCGGGGCTCTGCCTCTGCCCCACCATATGACGCTTGCGGGTTTCCCTAGACTCACCACGGCCTGCAGGACGTCCTCGCGCTTGCCCTCGGCGCCGGCCTTGCCGGACTTCTTGCCCTTGCTGGCACCGGATGCCTTTCCCTTTTGCTGCGACATGTTTGTTTGAGGTGGATCGCGGGGGGTCGGCGCTTTGGGGGAGGGGTTATTCGTCTGTCGCGGGTCGTGAGTCAAAGGCGACCAGAGCTTGGGAGTTGCAAATTTAAGGTGAGTCAACGGCGCCGATGCGGGGTGGGCCGTGCGCAAACCCTCCCTCGGTCTGCTTCGGTGAGACCGCCTTCACCGAGGACCTTTGTGGTTTTATGGCAATCGATATCCACCTTTAGAGACAACATCTTAAGGAAATTCATCTTATTCCTGAAGTACATTTAAATACCAAAAACATCCAAGTAGAAATACTGTCTAGATTAGACCCATCGTCGTCGAGGCTACAGGTAGAGGCGAACCCGTGGAACCAACCCCAGCAAAAGACATCGCGATATCCACAACAGCCCCACGAAAAAAAATCAAAAAACATACAACACCAGGTATTCGCTGGTCGTCACCGACCCAACTACTAATCCGGCCCTCATTGGCTTATCTATGGGAGAGCGGACGGGATCCCGAGTTTTCCAACGGGTATGGTCGTATGTGCCAGTCTTCCACCAGCTAGTTGCTGATGAAGCCTTCTCGCGATGAGTTCAGACCGACTAAGAGAAGAGGCTGACTTGGTTACTTGAAGACACAGGTGAAGGGTCACCTTGGTAGTGGGCGTGTTTTCCATCTTCCCAATGCTTTCTCCCGGCTTGAACGTTTGGGAACCTTTTGATTGTGATACGTAAAGTCCACCTCTGTCTTTCGAAGCCTGCCAGTGCCTGTTCCCACTGCAGCTTATTCGAGAAGAGCATTTCAATCACACTTCATCGTCTGTCTTCACTGTTCTTTGCTTTACTTCGTCGTCTCTTCGTCTCCTGGGAGGGCACTCGATCATACTTACCTAAGTAGCAGGCAAGTGCGGCTGGTAGAGTCATCATCAACAAGCACCTTCTCCAGATTACATCACTCAAATGCAGGCAATAGCGACTTGACACAGATCCCGTCCAGGCAGTTCTTTCCCCCAACATATGGGACAGAATGGAATCCAAAGGAAAGTCTTGTGACCTATCTTAACCTCCCCGAAGCAACATCTCAACATCTCAACAACACAGACGCTTGACACCAGCTGTTCAGGATGAGCTCCACGCCCCCAACCCCCCGCAAACGCGCAGGTTCGCCCGCGCCCGAAGAAGATGTCTCCAAGCGCCCCAGGGTCGACTCGCCGTCTCCTGATGCTGGCGATGTCAAGGCTGGGACGCAACCTGAGGAGCCTGCGCCTCTTCCGTGTTTGGACCATGTCCTCGCTGCCGCTCGGTACGTCCAGAACTCCCAGATCACTACTGTCACCCATGTCGACTGCTGACTACCCACGTTTTAGGGTGTTTGACCAAGACACGATCACCATTCACGCCGGTGTCAACAAGATCAAGTTCACCATCTGCAAGAAGTTCCTTCCGCTTGAGCTTTTCCAGCAGGCGGCCACTGATGTGATCCACCTTCCCGACGAAGAGGCGGATATTGTTGGGTTGATGGTTTATTGGTGCAACCGACAGGAGTTGCCCTTCATCTCGTCTCTGACGCTGGTGAATCCTGTGTCTGCTACCTCCCAAGACTTGGAGTCGCTGGACTCTCCTGCTTCCTGGGAAGAGAAGCAGTTGAACGGGTTCGAAAAATATCATTGTCTCGTGGCGTTTAGGGATGAGATTTCTTTCGAAGAAAGCAGGTTCGAGAATTACGAAATGGAGCCAGCCAATCAATCACAGACCAACGGTATCATCTGGACTCAGGACTGCCAGTCCAACCTGGGCGACGAGATCAACGCCATCAAAAAGCACCTGGAGGAAACGGAGCACATACCTCTCGTCGGCACGGGAGGACTGCGTGTTGAGGCGGAACTGTTGCAGCTAAAACTCATCAAGCTTGCAGTTATGGCTGCCAAGTACAAGTGGGATGCTCTGTTGACCGAAGCCCTGGCGGCATACTCCAAGGGCGAAGTCATCCTCAAGCGCCAATACCCTGTTCTACGACATATCGAGCTGGTCTACTCCCGCGCGCTTGATTGCCCGCATCTGCGCGACTTCATGGCTTCTTACGCCGCTTCCACCAGCCAAATGCATGATACGCGCAGCTATCTTCTGGGAGGTGACCTCTTTGAGAAGCACCCCAAGTTTGTCAGAGACCTTATGGAGAGATACGATGCTCGCGCTACGATCAAGAATCCCGTTCTCGATTAGATTTGGGGGCATGCAGATGATGGATGTACCAAGAGAAAGAGAGACAAGAAAGCTGGGGTGAGGTGCCACGAGTAGCCTTTTCTTGTAAGCAGCTAAAATACGGGTGTGAAATCGCCGGCGTTTTGCATTATCTTGCTATTCAACGAGAAGCTTTAGTCTTTCGGTATACTTGATCACTGCCTCTACTGATTATTTCGGTCAGTTTTGCAGCGCCTGTTGGCATTTGGGAGACAGGATAATGGTGACGGGTCCTACCGTGATCCCGTGGTGGAAGAGGAATCCCGAAGAGGAACTCAACGACGGTCAAATGAGCCCGAGATCTTCTCGAATATAATACAACAGACACTGAAATTCGGCTGTTGGGCAGGATGGTCTGACATATTCACTCTCATAGACGGCAGGTCCTCCGGGTACGCTTCAACATACACAATGTCGCCATCACCCTTGACGGCATGTCGCACAACTTGAGCATCCCCAACACGCGAATTGGGAATACCCATCCCCCTCCGAAGTGAGGAGACATCACCAGCCGATAGTCAGCCTCGGGAAGATATAATGATGGAGCTTCCATCATCATCGAACGACGCCCGGTGACTAGCCCCTTTGAGAACCTCTCGTCAACATCCACCATCACATCGGCAGCCCATTCCAATAGCAGGACTTGTTTGAGAGCTCTTGCAAAGTAGATTCCGCCACACGTTAGTTGACGAGGTTGGGACAGTCGGTGCTTCAACAGAGGACGCAAGGCCAAAGCCCAACTCATGTACTCGGAGTCTTCCGACCGAGGATGAGGGATAACACATGTCACAGGTCCACAACCGCAACCATGTGCTCGGCACATGACTAAAAATACGTGGGTGCAAAGGGTTTGCGACATCTCCAAATCCTCAAAGACAAGGGTGGCCACCGAGACCTAGAGGCACGAAGGCGCCGCCCGGTGTTCATCAAGCTGGTTCTTGGAACGCCGAATGAATTCCTCGGACGTGGGAGAGAATGACAACGATGTTGGCACCTTCGATTTTGTTGGCGGAGTCGTGGGCTAACAGCAACGACAGAGGAGATAAAGGAGACAAGGGTGAAGAGAGTAAAAGCTGCTCTGAGAACCTACCACGTGACAAAGGGGGGGGGGGGGGGGAGGGGGGAGGGGGCAGAGACAGTGCCAGCGTTGACGGCGAGGGCTGTGGCGACGCCATCATTCAACTCGCGAACATACTTTTGGACAGCGATGCTCTGATGTCGATAGCTACCGATGGTCAACCAGAAGCCAGACGAGTACATGCCTCAACACACGCCCTATTTTTCCATTACCGTGGAAAGCTTGCTCTTATTATTGAATATCACATGACGCGCAGATATCAGACTCGCTTGGCCTCGCTTGGCCTCGCTTGGCCTCCCTGGAACTCCAGGGAAATAAACTGGTAAATCTTAGTGACCAGGTCGGCGTATAAGGAACGGGAGGTCAGCTCGATATGGTTCAAGACAACTGGGGCAAGCCCGACCCCAGACTGCATGCCACAGGCAGGCCGTCGATGAAAAGGGAGGTAAGATTCGAGCGCTGTTGGGTCCTGTCCACAAAACACGACCGGAAAAGCACGGGAGAGAAGCGTGAGCCAGCGCGGAGCCGGGCACTCGACCGACTGACACCAGAGACACTGAACAACCCATGACTCGGGCTCCGCCCCCCCTCCTCCCGACGTGCAGAATGTTCGGCCGCGATGTTTTTCGTTCCCCTCGCGTGAGAACATCGGCGATGTGGCCTGATCTATGAGAGAGTCTCCGGCCTCTTGGGTTCGGCCAGATTGCAAATGTCTGAGGCGCTGGAACCACGGGGTTGGTGAAGTATTTGGGGATGAAGCGTGCTGGGTCACGGGTGAGCGGGGAGATGCATGTGCCGTCGAGGATTGTCTCGCTGGCCATGTCCTGAGAAAACTTCTGCGGCTGAGTTGAAGTGAAAGGCAATCTCAGGTGACAGACCCACTGGATCTTGGAAACCTCCGTGCCAAGTAAACGGTCTTGGAATGCTGCTCCACAGGACGAATTGAGTTTTGGTTATATAATTCTGCTCGCCGTTGGGTACGGTGCTTGTCTTGCACGCAACTTTCGCAGCGCGGACGGGGGACTGGATTCGAATTCGGATCCGGCGGGCTTCTTGTAGCATTTTCGGCAATGCCAATGTCGATCCCCTGCTTATTCTCGGAATCCTTCCCATGCCCCCGTCTCCAACAGATTGGAGGAGTCGCGAGCGCGCGAAAAGAAACCGTCTAGGGCCCCAAGAGAAACCGAGAGGCAGCCGGAAAACAACCGATGGGGTACGGTGCGGTGCACACAGTCAGCCCAACACGGTATTGCAGTGCAGCGGTCGAACGGGCGTACGAACGGGACAGAGAAACGTGCTGGCCCCTGAGGGCTCCAGTCCAATTGCTGCAATGTCAAAAGTCCAATGTCCAGGTGCTCCGTTCAGTTTCGCGCCAATTGGGATTAACCCCCGGCAGCTGTGACGGACTGGAACGGGGGGGCCCCGTCAACCTACTCACCTGACGCTGTGAAAAATCTTGACCGTCCCGCCTCATCATTTCTCTTCGCAGTTCCCATCGGTCGGGAGATCTATCCTGGTCCTGGGCGCCAAGGCTCACGGAGTGGATGGTGTGACCGTGCAGAACTGGCCAGCGTCTCCTCAATTGCGTCATACTGGGGCCGACTTTGATGGGACAGGCCGGCTTGGGACTTGTTGCTAACTTCAGCCTCCATCAGCAGGTGTCCCATGTGTCGCTCGGACGTCAATGATTGCTTCGGGGCCGCAGAAAGAGGCAACTTGCAAGCAAGAATCAGGACAGAAGCTTCAGTTGGCAGCCCTGTAGGTCGGCAGAAAGCTACCAAAAGTGATCAGCCCAAAAAACTGAACGTTGCGTCACCATCGGCGGTATGCTTTGACAGCATCCCAGCTCTCCGTCGAGGAACGTTGAGCCCTTGGCGCTGCTGTAGCTCCGTCCAACTTCTTGGTTTGCCGATCTTGGCGTGGAGGGAATGCTCTCCGTTTCGGAATCCGCCTTTGAACTGCACTGACTGGCGAGGGAGCCCGTGGTGCGAAGTGCCGTTAATGGTCCCTTCAATTGGCCGATACCTCTTCCTTGCTGCTGAGTCCCTTGCATTGGTCGAGCAAAGTGAGGGGAGCTGGCGGAGCACCATGGCACGTTTCCCGCCAGCTGGGGCAACGCAACGCTGTGTAGCAGTAGAAGCAGCCGTCTGAACTATTGAGGGAAGCTAAGCTTGACTCTGTGCTCGGTTTAAACCGATACAATTGTCCCAGGGAGCTGGGTTTTGGATGATATCCGTGCTGGGCCGAATTCGAGTCAAGAACGAACTGCGTCGCTCGCGGTCGCGACACGCGGCGGCCCTCCACCAAGTGTCTCCCGCAAATGCGCAAAAGCTTACCCCGGATGGAAAAATTGGGATCAACAAACCCGCGACTGAAGATGCGCAAACTGTGTTGAATTGTCAAGGATACTGGAGGCGACGGCGCCCGAGCTCTGAAGTGTAAACTGCTGTCTTGACTGTGTCGAATCAGCCGCTGCCGGTCGCAATTCGCAGATACGAACGGAAGTCTCTGGCACGGTAGCGCGGTAAGGCAGCACAGATGGTTCAAGTGTCTTGTTGTCAGGACCGGTGAGCGCGCCGTCTTCAGGTGGAGGATGCCCGGAAGAAGGCAGCGTGGCACCGCTCATGCTGTCAGGTCCAAGTGCCCGTCAGATTATGGCAGCGCGGCACATTGGGAGGCCCTTTTGGGACACGTTGGAAGATCCAGTTAATCAAGGCTGGCCAATCTGGAGGCAGCCGTCGCGGATCGTTGCCATGTTGGTGTGTTCTCGGAGGGTTGGGCGGGTGGTAGGCCACTCGCCGTCGGTCGCCAAACCCACCAGCGTCCACCTTGTTGTTGCCCACTCGTCAGTGGCCACGCTTGCACAGTACGCAGGGTATGCTCTTTGCCTGTCCGATATTTTCTCCCGGATACACGTGTAGGCAGACTTTGGGCGACCCATGCAGGGCCCTCCGCGGGGCGTGGGGATGCGACGGTGCGACGAGACAAGCAGATGCGAGTGTCTTGGCCGCGAGGGCTGCTGGGCTGAGGGAAACCATGGCGGAATGTTGCGACGGAAACAACCGAATCGTGGACCATCGAATTGCTCGTGGTCGGGAAGACATCCGTAGCATCGATAGGCCTGGAGTCTAGGGGCTCAGTCGAGTGCGAGCGGCGCGACCAAGACAAGACCCCAGGCTAGCGGCTAGAAAGACGGCCGTGGATAAGGGCGCAGCGTGTGGCATGCGGGAGCTTGGCCTCTGGAATCCGTACTGGTGCGCCCTCTGGCTCCTCGCGGCGGTCGCCCCGAGTCCCCTATGTCTCGGGCTCCCTGGGGCCTGGAGCTGTCTCGCGTGCGCTACTCATATGGATCGCCTTGTGGATTCACCTCCGGACTCAGGGCAGAGATAGTATACGACGTGACGATAATACGGTGTACTTGTTCCTGTGCGAAACAGCGGAGAGCCGATTCAGGGTCCTCGACTATCTGGCCGGAGCCGTGGAAGGCATGGCGTGGTTCCCCTGACGAGATGTCAGCTCGACATGGCAAACTAATCGCATGGCTTGCAGTAGGGTTACGCCAAACCTTGAGCAGTAGCTTGACGCCGAGAAGCTCTTGGAGCGCATGCATGGTACGTAAGGTGGGCGTGCCAGTGGGCATGATGAGACGAATGTCAATAGCCGTGCGGCGGTATTAGTTGTTCGTTGTGCAGTGCAGCATTTACCGCCTCGCCTCGTTTTCGCCTCGCAGTTAACACCCAGAGTAGACAGACTCGAGACGGCAGGTCGTCCACGGCTCCAAGGCGCCGGAGCGCAGTCGGCACCAGGAGCGGCCGGGGAGGACCTGACAGGCATGGAACGCGACACGGTGAAGTCGAGTGAGAGAGCGGTGGAGACCTGGGGTTTGGACGACGGAAACGACGAAAAAAGTCGGCCGGAAGCCGATTTCTTCTGGGAACTTGAAGCTGGGCTGGGAAGGCGCGGTGCGTCTGGGCGCTGGGATGGGTGGGTGCTTCCAGGAAGGGCAGTCTGGCGTACCTGCCGGGACTGGCGCGCGGTGGTCTGGCGTACCGAGGTACTCCCGGGCCGGGGCGCGGTGAGGAGAGGTGAGCGTGGTGCGGACGAGGTACTCGCGGCTGTCGGGCAGGTACCGGCAGGTACAGTATGAGGTCATTGTTTCCAACACGGACCATCCGTGGGCCCCCGCAGCCGGCAGCAACTGGAGACGTCCCAGCTGTGGAGAAGGCTGCAGTGGCAGGCGGGCGAATGGGAGGCTGAGGCGCGAAGGGCTGATCCACGGTGCGGGTGCCGTCTGCCCCCATCGCAGCTGCGGCGTGAAGGTGGCCACTACCTTAGGTAAGGTAAGAAGCCAAGGTACCTTATAGCTGGCTGGCACCCAGTGACGTGCAATGCGACTGCAAACACCACGCGCAGCTAGCTGTCTGCGCTGCAATGTGCGCGACCGTCAACAGCCTGCGCTGCTGGGCTGGCCTGTCCTGTCCGTCCTGGGGCCTGCACTGCACTGAGCCACCTCCACCTCGAGCTGGGATTGGGAAATGGGTCTCGAGCCGGGGGGGGGGGGGCCTGGGCCGCTGCGACCTTCTCCAGTATTTCGGGCCAGTGTCTCGTCGTGTCTAATCACCACCTACCTTGCCTCACCTCAGGTGAAGGTCTGAGGAAGGTGATGTACCTACATACGCCGTAAGGTCATGAGCGGCAGCTGGCTGGAGCAGTCAACAGCCAGTGTCTGCATTTCACAATTCGCCCTGCACAGGCAATGGAAATCACTGCTGCATGCTGGATGACACCCAACGCTCCTGCCTCCTGCGTCTGCTCCTGCTCCTGCTGCTCCTGCTCCTGCTCTTACTCGCTCTTGCTCTTGCTCTGGTCCAATCCTGCACGCCCCGGTCAGGTGCTCCCGCCCGCCCCACGGTTGCTCCTCTGCACCTGGCACCTCACCCACTGCCGCCGCCCGCACCACACCCGCTTCCGCACCGCGCAGCAGCAATCTGAGGAACCGACGGATTCCCTACCTTGTGCTGCCGTCGCCCCAAAAAGCCAAGCACCACCGCACTCGACGCGCGAGGCAGGACGCACGCACGCCGCACGCCGCACGCCGCACGCCGCACACGCAGAGTGACAACGTGCAAGGCAGAAGGCTGCTGCTGGGCGAGGCACCAACCAGCGGGAAGTGCCCAATTGGAAGACAATAAGGTACCTACCTACTTTGGCCGTCTGCCTGTCCCCGTCTCGTGGTCGCGCGCTCCACCTCACTGTCGCCCGTCAATCTCCTTTACCTACGCTTGAGTCTGCACATGCCCTTTTGAGCCCCCAACCAGGGAACAGGGCTACGGGCAAATTCAGCTTCGCGCAGCTGCCATCCCTCCAACGTTGCACCTGTGCCCTGCATCCTGCCCGCCGACGGAGAACAGGAGGCACCTACCTACACAGGTGCCTAGGTAAGGAAGATACCGCGGCTGCCAGCCAACCCTACCCTCGCTGCATGGGTGTTTTTCCCTGGGCCCCGTCTTGTCCACATTTCTGCTCCAGCGCAGCGAAACTTGAAAGCCATCGTCGGCGATAGCGACAGCGACAGCGACGGCGGCAGCGGCAGCGGCAGCGGCAGCGGCAGCTCGAGCGCGAACGGCAGTGCCAGCGCCAGCGCCAGCACCAAAGTAGCGAGATACCACCCCGATGCGCCGCCGCCACCGCCAGCTCCAAGTACCAGGTACCGACCTCCAAGCATCCAAGCAGCGTGCCGCACCACCATCACCTCCTCCTCCTCCTCCTCCTCCTCCTCCTCCTCTCGCCGTCCAACAGCAGCCCGCCAAATCCAATTCACACCCATTCCCTGTCGGGGCACCCAAGTCACTCAAGTCACCCAAGTCACCACACCCCTCCCACCCGACCCCCGTCCGTCCCCGTACCTCCCTCTCCCTCGCCGGCCGGGTCCAGTCTGTACGAACCAGGACCAGCACCGTCCACCAGCGCCAGCACCAGCACCAGCACCAGGACTCCAGCAGGACCTGCACCAAGCACGAGCGCCAGCGCCAGACCAGACCTTGCTGCTGCTGCTCCACGCCGGCCATCCATCTCTCCTCTGCCCTGCGCCGGTTCCCAGTTTCTAAGATCTTGTCTCTCGACCTCCACGAAACCTCATCCGCCGCCCAATTGAGCCCTTCGGCCTCTCCTCGCGACCCTTCCCTCGATTCGATCCTAGCGCCCTCTTCCGATCGGCCCAATTCCACGATACACCGGCTGCATTTTTTTCCCACGGCCTCTACTGTCTTAGATCCCTTACTATCCTCTGCCTTAGCCTCCATTCCCCCCAACCGACCGCAACCGGATACGACCACATTGCTGGCACACCTTCGGTGGAGATTTGCTCTTTCCTCACGCCAGCTCCCTATTCCAAATCCCTGGACCCTTCTGGACTCTCCGATTCTCGTCTTCCGACGACCTGGCGACGACGCATTCCCATCAACCGGCCCGCTACTCCGTCCTGCAACTTCGAGAAGCATCCCGGCGATCTGTCGAGCTTCGGGATCGCCCATCGATCCAACGAGAACCACGTCCTCCACCGTCACCTGCCCTGCGGAGCCGACCGACGACGCGCGCTTCACTCGACACCTCTGACCTCTACCTCGGCGCCCATCATGCCCGAGCCTGACGCCGTTGCCGCCCAGGGCGGCGGCAGCAACTCGAGCGATTTTGTAAGTCCATGCTCTGACGGCCACCGCCGCTCCACTGAGCCTCGCTGACAGTCTACGCGCAGGTTCGCAAACTCTACAAGTTAGGAAACCCCCGACGCACACCGATATTCGTTGGTGGCTAATATCTGTGACAGGATGCTCGAAGACCCAGCCTATGGGAACATTGTCAGATGGGGAAACGAGGGTGACACTTTTGTCATTCTGGAGGTGCGCCGCTACGACAATACTCGAGAGACAACGGCAACAAAAGGCTAATGCAAACCCTTTCTAGACCGACAAGTTCACCAACGATATTCTCCCGAAACACTTCAAGCACAGCAACTTCTCTAGCTTCGTCCGACAGCTCAACAAGTACGACTTCCACAAGCTTCGGCGCAACGACGAAAACAATGAGTCGCCGTATGGCAAACAGGTAGGGAGCACAAGACGGTCACGCCGCACCATTTGCTGATGTGTTGTAGGCATGGGAGTTCAAGCACTCGGCCTTCCGCGCCGACAGGAAAGACAACCTAGACAATATCAGACGAAAGGCTCCCGCGCAGAGAAAGGCACAGCAGACCGAAGATCAGTTCACCACTAATCAGTCCATCAACCTCCTCCAAGAGACACTATTCGCGCAACAGCAGCAGGTGCAGGCGCTGCAAGAGCAGGTCGGCGAGATGCAGCGCGCTAACAAGACGCTCGTCCATGAGGTTCACACGATGCACAAGATAATCGATGCGCAGAGGCAGGCGCAGCACGAATTGCTCAACTTCATGTCGCACCCCGACGACAGGTGGAGGGGCGGTCGTTACCCCGGCCAAAATCCGCAGATGAACGGTGGCGCCGTCGATGACCAAGCCCCCGAGTTGCGAAGAGCAAGAGAGCTCCTCTCCAGCGTGACCACCAACAGCATGGTAGACCGAGAGCTCGAGAGGCTGAACGGCATGTACACGCAGAGCTCTCCCCCCGACTCCGCCTCCTCTCTCATGTTCCAGCCAGGGTCGGCAGGGATGCCGCCAATGATGGCTGCCGAACACCTCAACATGAGGCACCTTGTCTACCCTGTAGGCGAGAATGTAGGCATCGACCCTCTCTCCCAGGACCACTTCAACAACATCCCATACACGTTGAACTCCCTGCCAATGAACGAGTTCCAGAATGTCGTCAAACAAGAACCGGGCCCGGCCACGCCAGCTCCCGCCGCCGCTGCCCCGCAACGTCCCCCTTCAAACGACAAGGGCCTATGGGGACAGAAGAAGCCGAGGGTGTATCTTGTCGAGGATGACCGGACGTGCTCGAGAATCGGTTCCAAGTTCTTGACTCAGATGGAGTGTATCGTTGAGCTTGCCGTAAGTTATGCCCGCAAAAAGCATTGCCGTAGACGACGACGACTCACTTGCCGCAGGAAAACGGTATCGACGCTGTCAATAAGTGCAAGGAGGTTCCGTCCGGGCACTTCGATCTCATTTTCATGGATATCGTCATGCCTCAGATGGATGGCGTCTCCGCGACCCAGCTGATCCGCGAAGTCCACCCTGATGTTCCCGTGGTTGCCATGACATCCAACATCCGACCTGAAGACATTAGTCACTACTTCAACTGGAGTAAGTCTTTTCCCCTCGTACGAATGGGATGATCGCTGACTAGGGTTCAGGCCTGAATGACGTTTTGGCAAAGCCATTCACGAAAGACGGCATGCTGCGCATCCTCCGCAAGCATGTGCCGCACCTTCTCAAGAATGCGCCGCCGGATGACCTCGCAGTTGGCCACGGAGCTGCGCAGCTCCAAGCCAACAACATGAACATGCCCGCGATGAACCCCGGGGTGAAGTTCGACTCCACTCCCGGCCAATCGCCCGCAACAACCTCTTCCTGGCATTCGCCTGGACAAATACACCAGCCATCGCCCAATGTCACCAACATTGAAACCGGTTATCCCATGGGTAACACGGCGCAGATGGTGATAACACCAACGTCTGCACAGCGGCCAAATTTTCAAAATATGCCGCCAGGCATGCAGCAGATGCGTATGGCGGAGCATATGGGCGTGGATGATAGGCCGGAAAAGCGGCAAAGGCTATACGGTCCACAGGGCGGATATGCTTAAAGATGCCCTGGATGGTGTCTGAAATCGATTCGGCTCCCTCCGCCTCCGGTGGGACCCCTTGCGACGGACAGCTGTGTGCTGCGGCAAGAGAGTATATGCACTTGTCCATCACTGTCTCGGAAATGCGCTCGCGAGCTCCTCGAGGACAAAGGTCGAGGTCCTGTTGCCTGCAGAACCTGTAGCATGAGACGAGCGGCGGAGCGCTTTGGCGCGCGAGATGTGAAAGGATCGTCTGGAATGTGGGGTGGCGTGTGATGAACCATTTGTTCACCCAGAGTAATGGCGGCTAATGATGTCCCAAGACAGGACATGTCGTCAGGAGCATAGTGAGAGGCTGCTCTTCAGTCTCCATGGTAAACGGGTTTCGTGCTCGGAGTTGGCGGGATTTCTGGTTCGCATTTCGCAACCTCTTGAGGGATATGTACGGCGAATTTGAAAGGACATCTGCTGCCATCTACACAGAGAATATCAACTCTGCATCACGAATATATATACTTACCTGCGCCGCGTCAGGAGAGCAATGCGCAGAGAATCTGAAGAAAGCGCCAGCTGCGGGAGGTGATGCTTTTGATGGCTGACGGGGTCTGCCGCCGAGCGCGGGACGCCCGGACCCGGGGGTTCGCCATGTTTCTCTCCCCTGCCATCCGGGGGGGATAAATAAGAGGCAGGACAGGTGATGGCACACCACCCGCACCGGCCGGGCCCCTCCAAGCTTCCGTAAGCCTCTGATGTGTTCTTCGACCATCCACCCAACCTGTCGGCCAGGCCCAGGGTTCCCTCCCCTCCCCTGAGCCCATGCGGGTAGACGCGCAGTCGCAGAAGGGCAGAACCGGCTGGGCGGTGACTGAGTGGCAGCGGGTGGCACGCCGCAGGGTGAAGGGGGACCATCCGGGCTGGGCCCCCCGTTTGGTGTGTTACGCTGCCCCCGCACGCACGGGTGGTCGATTGCGGTCTGGACCACGGCGGGGTGGCGCCGGGTGGTCTGATGTGCCGGGGTCCCTGCCAAGCGGTCCGGAAGGGCCTGGAACTCTGTTTTTTCCTCAACGGGATTTTCGTCCCAAGGGCCAGGCCGCTGCTGCTGCTGCTGCTGCTGCGCCTCGCGGGTCGGAGTAATCTGGCCCACAGCTGACCGTTTGAGCCAGCCTTGTGCTCTCGGATTTCGGGACCAGAGTGGTAAAGAAAGAGGGTCTCTCTTTTTGAGGACTGGGGATGTTGTTTTCCTGGTAGGGCTGTTCTGTTGATCGTCCGTGGTCCTGCGAGTGAGGGTCCGTCCGGTTCCGGGATGCCGATGGGTATCCGTACACTTTGTTGCTCTCGCACGGCGGGCTGTGGGGGGTTGCAGATTGTGAGGAGATCTGGGTTTGATGTCGCGGGGTAGAGATCGGTTGATCTGGACTGAACTGCTTTCTTGGGAGGAAACAAACCGGTTGTTGGGAAAGGGAAAAGCAGTGTAGGTGTTCGTTCGGGGCGGTAGTTCCGTCTGATGTGGGCATCCACGAGAGTTTATTGCAGCACAGGTTTGGACGGGAAAAGGGCCAAACAAAAAAAAGAGCATGGGCCAGGCGAGGCCACGGTCCAGACTGCCGCTCCCTCTAACTCTCTCGCTGCCGCGGCTTGCTGCAAGCCAGCCAAAAGTCACACAAGGTGACGGACGACAATGTGTGGTCCAGACCGAGGGCCATTTCGACGGTTTGCCCCCTTTTCCCCCCTCCCCTCCCCTCCTCTCCCTCCTTCGGTAAGGTAGACGGGAATAAGGACGAGTAAGCAGGCGAGCGAGCTGCGTCGTCTTGGCATGCCGGGTGTCTGCAGACGCGGGAGCTAGAGGAGCGGGCTTACATGTCCCGAGGCCGTCCGTCTTTGGCCTGCTGGCCAGAGAAGGGTCTGGATCACGAACGGACGTACGTACGTGGGACAGGGGGGGGCCTTTTGGATGCTGAAGCCTGAAGGGACGTACAAGGTCGTTCGAATGAGGTGAGGCTCGGCGTGGGCCGTCCACCACCTACGTAGTGTGCGTACCTGTGAGAAAGAGGGTTTTGGTTCCCAAGGCCTCGGCCCTCGAAGGCGTTTTTTCTTTTTCTGTTCGAGAAAGAATCGGCGGGTAGGGGGTGATGGGTTCCGTCCGAGGCCGGGATAGATGACCACCTACGTAGGTTGCGTAGAATGCCAATGTTGCGTATGCCTGCTCCCACATGGTCTCCCACATGCAGGACTTTGCAAGGGGGTGTGTGCTCATGGGTATGTATATGCGCTTCGGTAAGCGGCTATTTGTGGGCGAGACTGGGGAGCCGGACGGGAAGCCGAAAGGTCGAGATGGGTCCATGGATGGGAAGCGTGGTGTGGTTTTCTTTTTTCTTTTTTCTTCTCCCCGTCTGCACATGTTGGCTGGCTGGCTGGGTGAACGGGAAGAATGACTGGTCGATGGATGACATTGTAAGGGGTGGTTCCCAGTCCATGGGCCGGGCTGGGCCTTTGGTCGTCGGAGGACTGATCGGAAGGATGATTCAGCGTCGGTCGAATCGAACGTTGGACTGGGGACGCTTTTCCTTATCATACCTACCTTACTATTCTTCAACGTGGAACACACGTTTAATAAGACTCTCTCTCTCTCATCTTGGGGGCCAAAGGCTAGAAGAGAAAGACACGTGTCCGAGGGAGGGATGGGAAATTTGTAAATGAAATGGGAAAGAAGGTGCATGTCGTCCGTACGAGATCTCGATCCCGGCTTCTTGTCTTCATTCTTTGGATGGTTCGCGAAGGCTGTAGGGGTGGGTGGTACGGGACGGTCAGGCTTTCCCATTTTATTCTTCTTCTTTTACGGCCTTTTTTCGCCCCAGGCATTCGGAAGAGGGCGTGGGGGTTTGTTGTAAGGGTTCTCGGGCCGAGACCACGACCCCCCTCTCCAAGTTTTGCCCATCTTTCATGCTCGGGTACTTCTTTCCCATGCGAAAAGTCCTCCCAATGTCCCTCGATTTCCCAGAGCCAAGGACCTCATTCCCATCTCTCTACCCAGGATCCCTCCCGGCATCGTGGGTAGGAGGGCGGCCGACGGCGATCACTCATGTCTCGACGGGTGGCTAGCTGAGGCGGAGACAACGCTCCCACGGTCATCTCCATTGGCTCACCGGTTTACCCACCAGCCACGTGAGGTGATGAGTGGGAAGGGGAAGGGGGAGGGGGCAGAAGAAAGAAAGGGCGCCCAGGAGTTCGGAATGGGCAGACCGAGGTGGGTGCGGTCTCTTGTCTTCTGCAAGGTGTTGAGACCGGTATTTGCTTTTTGGGCCCGTCTTGGGTTCTGGAACGTTTGTGTAACGTGGGCGATGTTTGCTCGGCGGCGAGAGGTGCAGTCGTGCTACCCCGGCTGGCGACTCGTATTGTCGGCCTCTTGTTCTGTCCTGTCGTTCTGCTGTTCGTGTCCGGGTATTGTCAAGGGGGCCAGTTCTCGGGGTTGAGCATATGGTGCTTCCCTTCATCGGCCGGTCCAGACTTCCGGGTCACGTTTGCCTCGCCCTCGACTAATTTTCTGCCGCGAGAATTACCAGAAGCCGTTGAGACCGTGAGGCATCGTATGAGTCCACGCGTAGACACGGCATTTTCAAATGCCTGTCTCGCGACGCCTTCAGAGTTCCTGCCCCTCGAGTGGTCTGAGTCTCAGACGTCATTTGCCGGGTCCCAATATGTTCCGTGACTGTGGCTGCTTCGGGCGGCGTGCGCCTCTTGATGCCCGAACACTCCATTTTCCAAAACCTCTCTCGAGATTGGGTTCGGTTATCATCTGATGGCGCACTGGTCATGATGATGAGTGAGAGGGGGGTTAGTTCGAGACACGCCTCGGCGGCTAATTGGGGAACCAGAGCCAATGGGAAGAACCTCCCTTTTGACCATTGTTTGTGTGTTTGTGTCTGTCAAAGGCCTCTACTCAACGGCACAGCTCTCCTGAGTCTGGGACCGTTGGCGTGCGCGCGGCTGAGGGCTCAGGGGTGGCTGCGTCGCCGGATTCGTGAGTCAACGGTTCGCGTGCCTGGTGGTGTTTTGGGTGTTTTAGTTAAGCTGGCCCCTTCTCTCTGTGGCGTTTTGTCGATAGGACGTTTTACTCCGAGGCCTTGGCGGAGAGAGAGTTGGGTTTGGGGGATTTAAGCATAAAACGCAATGGGAGTGGGTAGATTTGTATTGGGCGTTGCTTGCCCCTATTCAGAGTCCTGTGCCCCCTATCCCCTGTTTTGTGATTCTTGAATTCACAACAGTGTAATACAACTGACTCTCTGTACTTGTAAATGTTAATTCGCTCATCTTATGTTAGTGAATTGCTTCAGAAAGCCTGTCTTCTGCTATTGGCACCCGTGTACAACTCACAAATTTTAGTTCAGGTACGGTGTTGTACGTCCCAGCCGATTCGTGATCAGCGTTTTTGAATCAACAGCAAACTTCCAGCATTGATGCTGGATTCGACGGAAATGGACGCATAGTCCGTCGCCAGGAATGCTGGGTCGGTCCCTATCCACTTGGTCGGAGGCGTACCGTTTTGTACCGCTCTTGTAACTTTCGTATGGCATACTTCACGATGGCAGAAACAGATGTTCTGGCAGAACAGTGAACTGTGACAGCCCCTTCAAATGCGGTACCGGAGACTTGCCATTCCGAAATTTCGTGGCGTCGCCAAGGCAGCAGGAGCCACGAGCAAGTTGTGGGCAGCTGCCCACAAGACGTGGCGTCCCATCGTATGGCATTTTCTCGTTGCGGCAGATTTTTGCACCCGTACTTTACGTGGCCACAGACCCGGACCCTAAGACACCTCAGCTAGAAGACGGGATGCTTGTTGAAGCCAGAGGGAAGGACTTGTAGTCAGACTGTGACTCGAGATCAACAGCTGTCAAGACTGAAATCCAGGAGTAAGATCGATGAGACTGAAACCAAGCTGCCTTAAGGCTCTGGGAAAATTCTTTGGGTGCTGGGTGTGCTGTATCGGCTACTGCTCTCATTCTCTCTTATTCTCACGGTAAACGAATCCCTAAGTGGTCAGGCTACTTGTCATCCTCGTGACCCCTTCCGTGCTCTTTGGTATTTCTCCTACGGAGTGGTCAAGAATCTTGCCTCCAAACCTCTCGAGATGGCCTGCGAGTTTGACGCAAGTCACCGAGACCGTGTGCCGTGCTCGCTACCTCAAAGAATGCATATCGATGTTAGTACCTTGGATCGCATGGCTTACATGTCCAGCTGCAGTATTTTCGTTCTGGACTAGGCGCGGTCATGTTCAATTCGCGGCGCCAGCCTTGCGGTGATGACTCTCACTCCGCCCTCTAGCATACAGTTCTCCGTGTTGAAGGCGGCCATCCCGTTCGGGGGTCAGAGAATGAGCGCACTTGGAACACGGGCAGCACGCCCATTGGGCGGGCTATCTTTCGACATTTTGCTTCGCTTCTCACCACAAAAGAATGGGGGAAGAAGAAAAAAAAACCGTCGTATCGAATTTGAGGGTTCTTGTCACTCATCTCTGAACGCTCGCCTATCGTTGCATGGGAGTTTCGATCGCGCATCTGTCGCGCATTAGTACCCGTGTTGCGTGTGTGAAGAATGTGGAGCAGGGGCAGCCCCTATTTCTTTACTCTTGGCACTTTGGCACTCCCACATCCCTCGCCAATACGTATATTTCACACCAGAGTTCATGTTCTGTGCAGCGTTTAGTACAACTTTTGGTATACGACTGACCTCACATTGATTGCTGGAAGAATAGGAACATTGCGACCAACAGTCACCCCCCGTTGAAAGTGAGGTCCGTGGTAAAAGTTCCCACCGGAAACGGGCAATCCTTTCTGCAAGGCCGAGTTTTCCACACAAGGCTCTCGTACTAGCGGAATTACCTCGAGACACACCACATTCAAATTCCCGCCAGCCCGTGGCTGTGCTGTCAGTTGACCATGTCTTGGAACATGGCGTCGTGGAGGGGTCTGGTGTGACCAGGCTCAGGTGAAAACACACAATTCACGTGTCTGGATGAGTGACAGCAGCATCTAAGATGGCAGGTTGACCTACCGTTTCCTCGGGTTCTACGGGCAGTAAATACGCCACAATCTGCAAAACATTATTTCTCAAGTCATCTAGGGACGATTCAGACAAAACGGTAGTCCAATTCTACTAAAAGAAAATGGAAAAGGAGCAATGGTGAGCTGCGCGATGTCGAACCACGACCTCTCCCTGTCAGGACTTTCGCTGGGAAGAGAAGAAGAAACCGACAAGGGGCTCTCTTCCCTGAGCTCCAGGTCCTATGGAATGTACGTTTATTGGAACTGTTGACCGGCGGGATGAAGACGGGAACCCCGAATGGAATTTGCGATCTTTGATAGCTCTACGAGCCTTTATGTTGACAAATCGAGCAGGTACTTTCAAACGCACCTCAATATCGTGCTTGATTTTTATCTCATCATTGATAAGGCACGAAGTTACCAAGTCTGTTCAATATGAAGCATCGTTAAGCCGACTTTGTGATGCAACTTAATCGGAAGCTGGGCTTTTCTGATACGGTCAACATGCTTGAAGTTACCTCAACTAATAAAAAGAAACTGGGGCGTCAAATTTGAAACTGCAGGACTCCTTCCAGTAGTTCCACGGTTTCTTCCTTTGCATCTATCCACCGCATGGCTCGATCTTACCTTGCTGTCGCCCTCGTCTTTTGCTCCATTGATATTCATCTTCATCTGCAGACTGGTTACTATTTACTTGAACTATAGCTACCAACTATGCCTTAAAGGGCCCTGGAACCGCGCCAATGTTTACCTTGGCAGTAGAAGAAAAGTAGGCTGAGGTCCACGCCGTTTTGCCCATGCTGACCTGCAGCTAGCACCTAGCCATCCAGCGATCGGTTTTGAATGCAACCACGGTTCTGAGCTTGCAAGAGCCTTGCAGCACCTGCATAGACAAGGTCCAGTGGCGAGCGTATGATCCTTGATACCAGGCAATACTGTGGCTCCGAGCAGCACAGAAAACATATTTCTCAAGTCCCAGTGGCGATATTATACGAGTCACGGCTCACTGGGATGCTACCAAAAGTGAAGATGTGATTGTTACCTTTAATCCATATATCTCACTATGCATTGTTTCGAGTGTTTTACTTCTCAAAGCCAACTGAAGCTTCATGTTCTTTGCGAGATCCTTGAGATTACCAGATCCACGAGGTTTCGGGCTCTGAAGTGGATTTTAGCCGTCGTTGGTCTTCTATGGACTTCAGCATGCCGGTCATGAACAATAGCGGGATAAGACTGCCGGACGTTTGATTTCAAGCGGAACCGGTCAGGGGCCGTCTTGCTCCGTCATTTTTTCACTTGAAACTCGTTACTTCGAACTTTTCCTTCGTCATGAATGTAAAATAGCGAGTCTAGTAAGATTTTTTATAGTCTATCCGCTAAAATTACTTGATATCTTATCGTGAAGGCCGCGCTTATTTCCGCCATTTTCTTCTAACCATCAACTTGTCGTCACTCATACAGCTTGATAACTGTCTAGCTCAACTGGACCACTCCCAGAGAAACTAACATTACCACCCAAAGGTTGATTCCTAAAGCAGCAGATTTGTTCGCAGGCGTCGTGGTTGAGGTTGTCGTCGGTTTTGTTGTCGCAACCGGCTCAGATGTACGCGTAAGGGCAGCAATGCTCTTTTCAGCAGACTTTGTCTCTTCAGATCCACCTTCAAGATCAGAGTCTTGTCCCGAACCTGAGCTGGATGTAGCTTCTGCTGCCGACTTAGTTTGGGATGCTGCCGGCACGGTTGTGGCATCGAAGCCCCGAGTTGGGTCGCCTCTTTGCCCTCCACCTCTCTGTCCTCCACCTCTTTGTCCGTCATGAGGCCGACTCGGAGTTTCATAATCCGGTCTTCCTGGTCTTCGCCAGCGGCTCCATTCTCTCTCGATAATGATGCCGTCTTCAAGCTCGTCTTTAGATGGTAATTCGCAGTTGAGCTCATCTTCGGCATAGGCGTCCCCATCGATAGCTGTGAAGGAACACAGAGGTGAACTCTCACCACTCTCGAGACTTCTTTTCAATTCTTCAGGCTGTGGAGGGTTTTAGTATTAGTGTATTTGAACCTAGTTGTTGTTAATTTTGAAGAACTCACTCGACGCGAATAAAAACACTTTGCTTCACAAGTGTAATGGAATTTTGGTTCGCTCGAAATCTCCGTGTCGATAAACGTTCGAGGGTAGTCTAATACGCAGCGTTGAAGACACTGCAATTGCTCAGGCTTCACGAGGTTGCAACACAGGCAGCCCAAATATGAGTCTCGGTCCCCTTGAGCGCATCGCTGCAAGACCGGAGACAGTCCACAGCTCTCCTCGCACTTTGGTGTTGCGGCGACGGTAGCCAGAATCTCTTTCGCGTTCAATGTGCCCGATAGGTTGTCGCTGTCGTTGCCCATTATTCCACAACTCAGCAGACCGTCGACCGAATTCCTTTGAAGAAGGCATACTGCCAAAGCCTCTTCGTCGTCGCCGGCTGCATCAGCGCATGTCTGCTCGTAGGTCTGGTTTGCATAGTCTTTTTGGCCGTTGAGGAGACTGCAGCCATGCGACAGCTGGAGGAGCGCGAGAAGGATGAGCGTTGTTGTCATTGTGACCAGTCGCCGGGTTGACCATGAGTTGACGTATCCGCGTGCGGACAAACTACTGGGCAAGGCGAGACCTTTTATCAATAAAGGCCTGCTACCAAAGTCCCAAAAGACCAAGCATTCGAAAAACTGTTTGCGGCGCATGCGGAGATCCCTTCCTGATTTCAGGGTCGCTGTTGGTTCTTATGAGGTGGATATTGAACACCCCTGGCACAATGTTGATTCAGTTGCACGACCCAGCCACAACGGTGGGCCATTGCCTTCGACGAGTTGACAACTCTTCCATGACCACTCGCTACACTTGTTGTGCTTTTACAAGTTTCTATTGGTATCGAGACGCGCAGGCTCCTGAATGAATTCTTACCGGATCATCCCTCATGATGAGATGAGTGTGTTTGGAACATGGACCTATATAACTGTCGCTTGGCGTGCTAACAGATGATTGCCAAGGAAACTGTGGTGGATGCCAGTTTACGGCACAGCAACGCCCGACAACAGCAAGGGATGATCAGACCATTCAATGGGCGCAGAGCGGCCATCTTGTGGGTCGGCTGTGTATACAGCAGCGAACCAGCAAGGCAGAAACTTCTTGGCTGGGAAGATGTGAATGGGGCTGTGACCTTCAGTGTTGGTCCGCTTCACCAGTTTTTCGGCCCTCATTTGGCACTGCGCCTACCCTGCCACACTCACCCATACATTATGACTCCGTGAAAATATTGTTGAAGCCACAAATGCAATGCCTACTCTGCACAGATACACAACCTACGCTGCATCGCATCGTCAGTCATCTCCAACGTATCCATATCCATGACGGTAATGAACAGTCTCATTCTGAACAATTGATTGGGCTTGGGGGCTAGAACTTTGTTTCGATATTTGTCAGAGCCGATGCCGGAAAGATGGACTTGCCGAGTGGATGTCGTCCGGTGTCACGGATTGAACGCGGCATCGGCTTTACTTCCCATTCACTCTTTGCCAAGTTTTCATGTTCCTCCGTCATCTTCCGAGAGTCCTCGATATCATGAAATCTGGACACACAGGACCCAAGAAAAACAACCAATCTCACATCTATATGTGAGTATCGATATGGGGGGTAATTGGCTTTGTCGGCTTCGTGCAGGGGCTGGCTACCGACTGCTCGTGTTGAGTTCTAAGGTGATCCAATCGGTCTCTAATCAGGCGAAACGGCCTTTCTCAGGTACACTTACAACCTCTACCTGGTGACCTCCATTCCTTCTAGTCTTACAGGTGATACTCTCTTGGATCGGTGACCCGGACTCCTCTTCGCTCCCACACACCCTCGATGTTCATATCATCTGTGCCCCTACACGAAAAGTTTAGTACAGCGTATTCCCTGCAGAGGGTATCACTCACTCTTCTCGCGGCACGACCGCCGTCTCAGTCTGACCAGCTGCAATGTCAGGGTTTCTGAACACGAAATTCTTCTTCTGTAATAGTTTGTTAGTACTGCCTCTTTCCATAGGGTAGAAACGGAAAAAGCCGCAGGGAAGCTCACCAGTCCCAAAGAAAGATGAATCGCGGGCGGAGTAACTACGATATGCTCCGTTGGCTCTTGGCCATTGATCATGGCCAGGATATTTTGAGCCACCACTTTCGCTTGTCCAGCACCAGGTCGGGCCGCCTTGTGCGCACCAGAGTCGGCAATATCACCGGCAGCAAACATGTGCGAGTACGCCGGGTCTTGGAACTGAAGCGTCGGTCTCACTTTGATGAAGCCGTTGGCGGGGTTCAGAAGGGGTGCCTCGCCACTTGGCTTCAGATCTTGGAGGAATTGGTTGTTAGGCGTTTGTCCCGTTGCGGGAATGATGAGATCTGCTGAGAGCTCGCGACCATCTTGCAGCTTAACTGAAGTTTGCGAAGCAAGGCCCCCAGGCGGGATGACCGCACGCGAGCCCGTTATCAACCTGGACATGGGGTCAATTTTCTTGCTAATGTTGCGAAGGTAGGGGAGATGGACATACTTAATACCCAATTCCTGAAACCTAGCCTTAATAATCTCATCCAACCTGGTGTGATACAGAGGCATGAGATGTTCTCGTGAATGCACGAGGGTCACCTCCTTGTCAGGGTAGATTTCCTTGAGATCTGTGGCCATCTGAACGCCAACAGCGCCCCCTCCAATGAGAATGATTGAAGCTGCTTTCTGGACTGCCTGCTGATGCGCCTTCAATGTGTTGACAGAAGAGGGCTTATCGTCGTGAGGCATGGTTCCAGGGCTTGGCAGCCGGGTGCCAGTTGTTACAACCAGATACTCAAACGGAATCTCTCCTGAGCCCTGCCATTCTCTGTCGAGAATAACGGAGCTGGCGCGGAGGGATTTGGCGCGAGCTTGAATTACCTGGTGCCGTGACGGATCGGATGACTTTAAGAAAGCTGCTGTGTAGGGGATGAAGGCTTTGTGCTCATGGTTTGGTAGAACTGCGAAACGGGGCTACATGTTGTGTTAGTCGTACCTGATAGTGGTACTGGATAAAGACGAATCCTAACTGACAAATGCAAAGAGATGATGAAAGTGGCTGTGAGGCTCAACGAGCAAGATCTTAAAGTGACAGTTCAGTCAAAGCTTGCTGAAAAGTTGCCCAGGGGCAATCTCACTCACACGATGGGATGGAGGGAGAGCAGCAGCAAGCTCGCCAACAGCGGCCTGGAAATATTGTGAGATTAGCATTGCTCAGTACAAGAAGAGCATGAAAGTAGAGGCACGTACAAGACCAACGTATGATCCTCCCAGGACAACAACGTTCTTTAAGGGTTGCAGCATCTTGATTGGTTGGCAAGAATTCCGAGAGCTAAAGTGTGGTTAGGTTCAGGTAAGAATCTTGGCAATTGGAACAATTGAACGTCGACGTTGGATCGCAGGAGCAGCTCAGCTTTAACAGATGGCCTGTAAACATGAGATTCGGAGCTCGGCTCGTATTACGAGACTTGCATTGTGGGTCAAGTGCGAGTTGCTTGTGTGTCGCAATCGCACTATTATTGGAGGCTGTGGCACGGATTTATGATTGCAAATCCGATTAGACCTCTGTAAGCTAACTCACCTCTGGGCTACCTGGTAGCAAACATCCTGCACAATTTCCCCCACTTCATCGGAATCAGGCTCGGTTTCTTCGGAACATGTGGCGGAAGCAAAGTGTCGGAGCCGACTTGGACGCCGCCGCCGATGAGTAATGTGGGGACGTGATTAAGCCGGCGGGGCCGCACCGGCAATGTGTCGCGGCAAATCAGGTTGAGCTTCCATCCCACAAACACAATGTTCGAGTGGCCTGCAAATGCTCCATACCAGAATGTCCGGACCACCGGCCGTGGAGGCCGTCCTGGCCTTAGGCGCCGAAATGGATCTGCCCATCGGGTGTCGTCCGTCAACCCGTCAATTCCATTGCCACCCTGATGAACCCCATTGATGGCTCAGTGAATACCGTGGTTGACCAACAAACTTGGCCAAATCTTATTCGCATCATGGTATTGCAGAACTTAATCAATATGTCATATTGTTGAGTCATTCTGGCCGTTAAATAGTCGGCACCTGGCTTCGAAAGGGAGGGAAAAGTACACTGCTCCTACAAACACACATGATCTCAGCCAGTAAGTTTTCAAGATTGTATCTAAGCCTGCCTTTCCCTGTCAATTCCTGCTGACCGACAATACCAAGATGCCGCACTTATCGAAACACAGAAGTAGCAAGAGGCTGATGAAGATGATCAGTCTTCAACAAGTTGACGATGACAGAACGTGTCAAGATGAGATTACTACAGACAAAAAGGCATCCGAGAATGTACCAGCCTGGCTACTCCGAAGACAACAGAATCAAAAGTCCCGACTCCATTCTTTACCAGACGAAATGATCATGGAGATTATCAAATGTATGGGCGTGATCGAATTTTACTTCTTTCGCCAAGTGTCGCACCGCCTGGCTACCATATGTGGAGATTATAGAGTCATCTATTGCAACCTGACTCCTACACAGCAGCGTCGGCTTTCTTCAGAGTCAAGCAGTGTGGAATGGGTCAATCAATGTCACCACATATACCGGACTCTGTATCCTGGCCTCATCGATGGGGGAACGGAAGTTCGACTTGCCTCAATCCTGAACAAGTTCTTCCAGAAGGATTTTAATTCATTGCAAGATCAAGAGCGGCATGCCCCACTCATACGATACAGGTATCCGGGGGAAACTAAACTACACCAATACAACATACGCAGATCTATCAAAAGGCAGCACATGCTCAGTTTGCTCTGCGCAAACTGTCTTTTAACCAACAACCAAACTTACCGTTATGATTCACCCGTCGACGCTCTACTCTTTCAGGAATGCCGCCATTGCAATGACCACGGTCCCTTAGGGTGTCTTCATTACGATAGGGGTGAACGCAAGGATTTGAAATTTACTCTCGACGGACAGCGAAGAACATACACTTGCTGGCCAGGTCCGATACAACTCTGCAGTCACAAGACCTTTACGTGGCCGGACATACACGAAAGACTGGTCGATATCGGCACCGTTTCAAACGCAAGGAAACACGCAGAAAACAAGTTCTCGTTCTTGGAGTGTAACGCCTGCTTCACAGAATTTTCGGCTGACGACAGTCACACCAAACAACCCGCGCTTCGCATGATGAGGGACCAAGCTCATTGCTACCTACAGCTCGAATGGGCCTTTCCAATTTTCAAGTTGCATGACGGCGTTCCCATCACCCATGACTTTCTCCGCGGACATTTCGGCCGGCTTGCAGAGACTTACGAAGCGTTGCTGTGTCCGCACACCACCTTCCTCGAAGGATTACTGCGGAGACCACTACTTTGGAGTTTCTGGAACACCGACAAACACCACCCTGACGTTCGCTATTGTAAACGCAAATGCAAAGTCTGCCGTTTCAGTTACTGTTTGAGGAGACATGGCGAGCAAGTGTACTTGCAAGGTACTTACACCATTTGGTACAATGAGTACAACGCCCATCCCAAGCGTGAGCAAATTGTGCCCGAAAATGGAGACAGACTTACACTTCGTTTGAGAGACCCCACACCACATGCTACACATTGCAGGGCTCGAGGAATTTCTTGGTGCCAAACAAAGGGATGTATCAATGCCGAGCGAAAGGTGTAGGATGCAGGAGTTTTTCAGTTTCAAGTTACTTGCAAAACGCTTTACGCACAACACACTGTCGCGAAACCAGGAGGAAGTTACCGGCAAAATGCAGGAGTTTTGTGTTTCTCATAGCTTCATATAGTGACATACTAGTCTGCCAAGTTCTTCACGAACTGCCTGATGTTTCTCTTCCTTGGCTTGCATTATTGTTCAAGATTCTGTGTCGTCTCTGTACTTCCTGTGCCTTCTTAAACATACACTCTGGTTGAGTACTTGGCTCGCTTCTCTTAATATTCATTTCCCTGAATTTGGAATCGTTTCAAGCCGCAGTGGGGTGTTGATATTATTTCCCGATAAACTATTAGGGTCTGCTAGCCCCTGGTCTTGATTGTCACTTTTGGATTGTCACCGCCGGCACACATAGCTTTTTTGTAATAGTACGGCCTGGTGGGCTCACTGCGTTGTCCTCGGGAGCCTGTGTTCAGCCACGTAACATCGAATATGAATAAGTAGGATCCGTAATTTGCCTGAGTCTGAGCATCCCGCTTTAGTCGCTGGAGCGTATCTTGCGATGGGTAGAAAGTCTGTTCGATGTCGGCATTCGTTATCATGATCTTGGCCAGCGACTTTGCAGAAACTGCGACAATGCTGTACTTGAGATGGCCCACAAGACATTTAACGGTTTAACCTTGTCTTGGGAGAGAATCTGTCGTGATCAAATGACAAAGGGTCTAGTTGCGGTCAGAATAGCAAACCGGGTGCGAGATCTACAGCCTTTCGAGTCTGCCTGCCCCTTCAACCGGGACCCAGATTCAGTGTAGGATGCTCGTCCGTCATCTACGAGGCGAGAATGGTTCCAGCTGAGAACCAAGCTCCAGTGAATGGCTTTTCCTAGCACGTTTTTGATTAGCACCTTATCTTTTGTCCGGAATCAGTTCAAATACGGCAGCCTATGGAATTTTGCCCAGAAACTCGGGGCGGCAACGTCCTTGGGCTTAAGGACGGTGAAAGAAACAGTCAAGGTTGTCGAGGGGTGCAGATTGTTGATTAGTCGGGCTGTTTCTCATCAGTGATCTACAATCGTGGCGCACGTGGCAGTCATGAGTGACTCTAGTTTCTTGATATTTTGTGTATTTGTGCATTCTTCTTCTGTTTATTCAGCAGGATCAGCATGAGAGTTCATGCATGCCATAAGGCCCATTGTGAGGCAGGTAGATTAAGGGTCGTACCAGTGTCAACACTTGAAATGCCATATCTAGGCATGCAACTACTAGATTTATGTTTTTCATCCAGCCGAGGAGCCCAAAAAAGAAGGGAAAAAACAAAAAGCTGGTATTGAGGTAATATTTTCAGCAAGAACGGTGCACTGGCTTGCCTTCTTTCCCAAAGAAGAACGGCAGCAAAATACCATTCGCCTGGACTCGCTTAGATATTAGCGCCATTGTTTGCCTTTCTTCCCAGACGCGTCTCACTCTTTTGTCATGACCTTGGGAAAACAAAATACCTACTTTCACCCAAAACAAGAGGCAAATTTTCTTCTTCTCGTCTTTGTCCAGACGAAAGCATCACTATACTCTTCATCGGTAGCTGTTGGCTTTGCTCTCATCTTTACTGGATTTCTCCAAGCGCACTTGTTGTCTCTCATCTTTACTACCCAGAACACACCCTCGAGAACAATCCCAATCAACACAGGATGTTGCCTGCGAAGCGTCCCAGGCTGGGGGACGCACCAGTCAACAGACTGGAGGACGCACCAGCCAAAGTGGCTGAGAATGACCCTCCTGGTGACCCAGACGTCGAGGAAAACGTTCCCTTGGCCACTGATGCCGCGTCACTAGACCCACAGGATGACCTCTTGTTAAAGGGGTACAGGTGAGCTCTTCATCAATTTCACAGCTTCCCGGGTGAACAGTCTCCTAACCCTGGCCCACAGTGATTATATGTCAGAGATTGTCACTTTGTACGCAGGTTCCTCCAAGAGGAAGTTCACAGTTCACAAAGATATCCTGCTGCGAAACTTCGACTTCTTCCAGAAAGCATTGGGCCCTGGGTTCAAGGAAGGCCTGACCAACGAGGTCTACCTACCGGAAGACCACCCTGATGCTGTGGGCTTTATGGTCTCCTGGTGCTACAATCAGAAATTGCCATTCGCTCCTCCTAGTGGCCTTCAACGAGTTTGGCTAGAGCAACAAAAAAGCGTCACTGTCCATTCGACATCTGTCATACCTGGATCTCCTACCATGCAGGAGGCTTGTTTGCATCAGCGAGCGCAGGAGCATGCCAAGTCTTATTTTGACGACAAGCCTCACCCAATGCAGAAAGAATATGTCGCCCCACTCAATCGTCCAGTCCTGCAGGCCATCCATTGCCTTGTCGAGCCTTCCGTCCACACCGATCACGTCACTCCTCAGCCCAACGAACCCGGCGGTCTTGTTCAGCATCATTATTTCTCTGGCCTCTCAGGTGTTAAGCTTCAATTCTTACCCTTATACTTCACTGAAAATGCATCTTTTGAAGAGCACAGGCTCGCGCAGTACCAAAAACTGTCTGTCCAGGCCCCGGTATACAAGGTCTGCAGTCACGATGGGAACTTCTCAGCAGAAGCCACCAAAGCTGCAACTGAGCGCCTTGCGAAATACCTTGAAGACATTGAGGGCATTCCAACCTTTGGTGCCACAAATGAACGCATCAGAGCGGAGCATCTACAGGTCACACTTGTCCATTTGCTTGTCTTGGCCGACAAGTACAACATGCAGAAGCTGTACCGGCATGCAAGAGCTGCCTACTGCACTGGCGAGCTGAAACTCAAACGCACACACCCTGTCCTGCGTCACATCGAGCTTGCCTACACACACTGTATCCCGTCATCGCCCTTGCCGAACTTCATGGCTGACTATGCAGTCCAGCTGTCTTACCTACACAGGACCCAGGTAGAGGTTGGTCAACTCTTTGCGGAGTGCCCCGACTTCATGACAGCTTTCATGAGCAGACTCAGCATGCGCGTGAAGCTTACAACTAGCATCGAGATGTATGCACAGTCATAAACAACAGAGAAAGATAAGCAATGAAAGACGGAAGAGGTGTCGAGGCTGAGAGCACAGGGCATGAAATGGATCGTCACAGAAAGGTCGGCCCGGAATTTGGGATTGTTCTTGGGATGCAGTATTAGTTGTTAAGTTTGACCTGTTTTGATAGGCATGTAGCAGTGAGTGAATAAACTGTATGAATAAAGAACAATGTTCACAGTTTGGGTCATACGGATCATGGGCAGCAGCAAAGACGAGAGGAGACGTTGAAAGAGATGGTGGGTGGCAGATATGATGACTAATCGATCAAGCAGGGCCCTCCAAATCATTTACGCGAGAAAGCGCGTCTGAGACGCGACGTCGATCAAGCGGCACCGCCCGCATTTTCAAGTTGCCCCGGCAAATCACCACGTCAAGGAGCGACCATTGCATAACCGGCGTGTCGCGGCAACCACAAATCCCTCAGAATCTCAACCCCAGATATGCCGCATTCCGTGTCGCCGGAAGCGAATTCACCCCGCGCGGTTCCAGAAGAGACGATGGCCGATTCCCCCGTGCCGGAGAACGGCGCGAGCCAGACGACGAACGGCGACGTGAACATGGCCGAGGTCGATGCGCCCGCGGTGGCCGCGCCCGAGGAGAAGAAGGACGTCAAGCTGGAGGACTTGTTCGCAGACGCAGACTCGGACGACGAGTTCCCCAGCTCAAAGCCGCAAGACACGCCATCGAGCTCCGATGGGATGGCGACGCCTCCGTCTTTGACGTGAGCTTCTCGACGCCGATTCGAGAGACGAGTGCTAACGTGGTGCTCAGGGATATCACAGGCCTCAAGGCGTCAGACCCCGAAGTGATGCGGAGTTTCTATCAGCGTCTGTTCCCCTGGAGATACCTCTTCCAGTGGCTCAACCACAGCCCCTCGCCAACGAACGACTTTGGCCACCGAGAGTTCGCCTTCACCCTGCAGAACGACGCATACCTCCGATACCAATCCTTCGCGACACACGATCTGTGAGAAACTCAACACTGCGGTGACTGAGAGGGCGATATACTGACTATACCAGCCTGCGCAAAGACGTCCTCCGCCTCATGCCCTCCCGTTTCGAAATCGGTCCCGTCTACAGCACGAACCCGCGCGATCGCAAGACCCTCCGCAACGCCAGCGCATTCAAACCTCTCGCCAAGGAGCTGTGCTTTGATATCGATTTGACGGACTACGACGAGATCAGAACCTGCTGCGACAAGGCCAACATCTGTAACAAGTGCTGGCAGTTCATCACCATGGCGATCAAGGTCGTGGACGTCGCACTGCGCGACGACTTCGGCTTCAAGCACATCATGTGGGTGTACTCGGGTCGAAGAGGTGCCCACGCGTGGGTGTGCGACAAGAAGGCGCGGACGATGGGCGACCAGATGAGGAGGTCGATCGCGGGGTACCTCGAGGTTATCAAGGGTGGCGCGCAGAGTGGAAAGAAGGTTAACCTGTGGCGGCCGCTGCACCCTCACATTTCGTAGGCGGCCCCGAACTCCTTTCATGGGCTTTCTCCCAAGCTAACAACTGCACAGCCGAAGTCTAGAAACCTTGAAATCCCACTTCCAAGAAGACGTCCTCGAGGCGCAGGACCCCTGGGCGTCTAACGAACGCGCAGAGCGTCTCCTCCAGCTCCTCCCCGACAAGAACCTCAACGAATCCCTCCGCAAGAAATGGGACGCTGCGCCCGGGCGCTCGTCCATCTCCAAGTGGGCCGACATCGATACCGTGGCCAAGAGCGGCGCCAGCAAGAACCTCGACGCGAAAGCGCTGCTCGAGGCCAAGCAGGACATTGTGCTCGAGTACACGTACCCCCGCCTCGATATCGAGGTCAGCAAGAAGCTGAACCATTTGCTCAAGTCGCCATTCGTCGTCCATCCCGGCACTGGGCGCGTGTGCGTGCCGATCGATACCAAGAACCTCGAGGACTTTGACCCGCTTGGCGTGCCGACGGTGCAGAGCCTGCTGGCGGAGATTGACGCCTGGAAGGGCGAGGCCGAGGGCGGCGATGCGGGGTCGCAGCAGAAGAGCGTGCAGGACTGGGAGAAGACGAGCCTGAAGCCGTACGTGGAGCAGTTCCGGTCTTTTGTGATCGGGCTGATGAAGGACGAGAGGGACGGCAAGGTCAAGAGAGAGAGAGAAGAGGACTCCATGGAATTTTGAAGAACAATTCGACACGACTAGTATGATGGGCTAACTTGGCAATGGGTCGGTGTTTTTGTGTCATTGTAACAGCAACGGGGGGTATTATTTTTGATCTCTAATTATCGACTTCAGACGCGGGCTATAAAGCGGCCGCGGTCTCGTTTGAACTATTCTCCTTGGCTGACGCCTGCTGGGGCGCAGTAACATTTTCTGTGATGGTCTGCTTTTCATCCACATCCTCATCATTCTCCTTTTCGAACCTGCTATCTTCCAACTCACCCTCTCCCGTCTCGGCCGCCGGCGTACCGCTGGCGCTATCTCCAACCTCACCCTTGAGCTTCGCCTCCTTGCGCTTCGGGATTACGCTCAGGAACGCCTCACCCCAGTCACCAGTCTCCAGCCACTTGAGCATGATTTCTACCACATGGTTTGTCGCCAACACTCGCCTACTCGAAATGTTCATGTACTCCCCGATGGGCAGCTTCGCCGTGCGGATACCCAACTCGCGCGCGCGGCGATGGCACAAGCCCTTCTCGCGGTTGCGGTCGACGAGTCCACCGATGACGTAGCTCATGCCGGGCTCGAGGCGATCGAGGGTGTTCACCGAGTCGGAGGAGAGGTAGACAATGTTCTTCAGCTCGTCGGCGGGTTCGGGTTCGGCTTCGGGGACGGGCGCGGGGCCCTGGTGCACGTCTCGCACGACGGCGGGCTTCTTCGCAACCCCGTCCTGTTCGGTAGACTTTAGGAGGTCAATCACCTCCCCGGCGCGGGGACCCCTCATCAACTCGTCCGCGTCCTTGGCCGCCTCGATGAAGTTGCCCTCGACGAGCTTCACTCCCTTCCAGCCCGTGTGCTGGTTGCCCAGTGTCGTCTCGAAGCGCTCCTTGAGCTGGCCGCCGTACGAGCTGACATAGAGGTGTGCACGGTAGCGGGCGCCGCGGTTGTCCGAGTAGCAGCGGGTAATTTGGCTCGCGAGCGAGATGAGCTCCTTCTCGAGCATGTACTTCTCAAAATCGCAGTCGAGGATGAGAGAGACGGGGACCTGGGTAGCGGGCTGCTTGGGAGTCTTCCTCTTTGCAGGGATCACGGCCTGCGAGGGATCGAGACCGGCGGCTTCGGCGGCGGCGACCGCAGCGGCGATCTCCTCGCGGCGGGCGGCCTGGCGGTCGTGGCGCTTGTCCTTGCGCTTGCGCTTGCGGTCCTCGCGGCCCTCTTCCCATGCGGCCTTGCGCTTCATCTTGCGCAGCTGGTTTTTGGAGAGCTTGGGCTCAGCGGAAGGATCTTCGGCTTCGTCATCGTTGTTTGCGTCGTCTTGTTGTTGCTGCTGGCTCGTGGGGTGTGTCGAGTCGGAGAGTGCGGCGGTGGGTTGAGCTCCGTCGATTTGCTCGACCCCACCATTCGGGGTGCCGTCGCCATTGGCGTCCGCAGAGCGGCCGGTTGGCTCCGCTTGCTTGGCCTCGGTCATTTCGAGGTCCTTGGCCGACTGCTGGACAGGTTCCGAGGCCGTGGTCGCCATTGCTGAGGTTGTGATACTCGATACGGGAGCAAACTTTGGGGTGGAAAGTGGGGGACTTTTTGGAAATTTTGGCGACAGTCTGCGATGGTTGTCGGGGAGGAGCCGTTGCGTAGCTCCCGATTTGGAGCGATGCGCTAAGCCCTTTGTGGAACCACGTGGGGCAGCAATGCGGCAGAGAGGTCGCGCTCTGAGGTGCAGGAATCTGCAAAGCATGAACACGACCGGCTCGGGCTCGCAGCCGCTGGTGTGCTATAAGACCTATAAGAGAGATACGGTTTCCTCAAAACTTAAGCTGTGGCTATGGTGTGGCGCCAAAGCTCGGCGTGACTCTTGCCGTAGAAGCTGCGCAGGGCACAAGAAATCAAAGTCGCGGTTCGCTGAGAGACAGAAGATGAGTCAAATCTCAGGATCTAACCAGAAAGAGCCTAGTTCGAGCTTTCACCTGCAGAGCGACAGAGCTATCGTCCATATCTCGGCAATAAAGCCAGGCGGTCAAGCGCATTTAATCGAATCAGGACTAGCGTCATCGCGTCGCGTCTCCCCGCTAAATGGTATTTGGACGCGCGACCGGGAAACCACTTTAAGCACCGCGCAGTCTGGAGAAGCACGCGGGAGGCCGGTACTCGCTGGTTACACTCACTTGAACTGTCACCTTGTTTTGCTTCTCGCCTGTCATTTTTTGAGCGTCGTACCACTTTTTCACGATGTCTTCCAGGCCAGAATTGAAGGTTAGCCATCCCGTCTCCCAATTCTAAAGCAGTTGTCTAATAAGTCACTAGGTCGACGACGAGCACGGCTTCATCCGCTTCTTCAAGTCCCTCCCGGCCGTCCACGAAGACACGATCCGCATTTTCGATCGAAGCGATTGGTACACTGCACACGGCGAAGATGCCAACTTCATTGCCCGCACAGTACGACATTAGACTTCCAATTCTGGCACGGGAAATGCTGATGTTCTGCAGGTTTACAAGACAACCTCCGTCGTAAGGACACTCGGCCGCGATGAAAAGACCGGACTTGCCTCGGTCACCATGACCATCACCGTCTTCCGACAGTTCCTCCGAGAAGCCCTATTCAAGCTGGGCAAGAGGATAGAGATATGGGAGAGCACCGGCGGGCGCATGAACTGGAAGATTGTCAAACAGGCGTCGCCGGGCAACCTGCAGGATGTGGAGGAGGACCTGGGCGGACAGATCGAGGCCGCGCCCATGATCCTCGCCGTCAAGATCTCCACCAAGGCGTCCGAGGCGAGGAGCGTGGGTGTCTGTTTCGCAGATGCCAGCGTGCGCGAGCTGGGTGTCAGCGAGTTCCTCGACAACGACCTGTTCTCAAATTTCGAGGCCCTCCTCATCCAGCTGGGTGTCAGGGAATGCCTCGTCCAGACCGACAAGGCTGAGAAAAGCAAGGACCCTGACCTTGCGAAGCTGAAGCAGATCATTGTCAACTGCGGCGTCGCCGTCTCTGAGCGGTCCGCTGGCGAGTTTGGCACCAAAGACATCGAGCAGGACTTGGCACGCCTTCTCAAAGACGAGCGCGCGGCGACCCTGCTGCCCCAAACGGACCTTAAGCTGGCCATGGGCTCAGCCGCGGCGCTTATCAAGTATCTCGGCGTGCTCCACGACTCTTCCAACTTTGGCCAGTACCAGCTGTACCAGCACGACCTCTCCCAGTTTATGAAGCTGGACGCGGCCGCGCTCAAGGCCCTCAACCTGATGCCGGGTGCCCGAGACGGAGCCAAGTCGATGAGTCTATTCGGCTTGCTCAACCACTGCAAGACTCCAGTCGGCAGCAGACTGCTCTCGCAGTGGCTCAAGCAGCCGCTCATGAACAAGGACGAGATTGAGAAGCGCCAGCAGCTCGTCGAAGCCTTTGTAAATGACACTGAGCTGAGACAGACGATGCAGGAGGAGCACCTCCGTTCTGTGCCTGACCTCTACCGTCTTGCCAAGCGCTTCCAGAGGGGGAAAGCCAACTTGGAGGATGTCGTTCGCGCGTACCAGGTCGTCATCCGCCTGCCTGGCTTCCTCGGTACCTTTGAGGGTGTTATGGACGATAAATACAAAGACCCTCTCGACGATGCCTATACGGTCCCCCTTCGTGAGCTTTCTGATAGTCTCACGAAGCTCGCGGAGATGGTCGAGACGACGGTCGACTTGGATGCGCTTGACAACCACGAGTACATCATCAAGCCAGAGTTCGACGACAGCCTGAGGATCATCAGGAAGAAGCTCGACAAGCTCAAAAGAGATATTGATCAAGAATTTGCGGACGCGGCTCGAGATCTGAAGCAGGAAGTGGGCAAGAAGATCTTCCTCGAGAACCACAAGGTCCACGGCTACTGCATGAGACTGACCCGACAAGAGGCCGGCGCCATCCGCAACAAGTCAGGCTACCAGGAATGCTCCACACAGAAGAACGGAGTCTACTTCACGACCAAGACCCTTCTGAGTCTCCGCCGCGAGTTCGACCAGCTCTCGCAAAACTACAACCGCACCCAGAGCAGCCTGGTCAACGAGGTCGTGGGCGTCGCGGCATCGTACTGCCCCGTCCTGGAGAAGCTCGCCGGCGTCCTGGCCCACCTCGACGTCATCGTCTCCTTCGCGCACTGTTCCGTCCACGCGCCCTCGGAATACGTCCGTCCCAAGATCCACAAGCGCGGCGAGGGCCAAACCATTCTCACAGAGGCCCGTCACCCGTGCCTCGAGATGCAGGACGACGTGCAGTTCATCACCAACGACGTCTCCCTGACGAGGGACAAGTCGTCCTTCCTCATCATCACCGGTCCCAACATGGGCGGAAAGTCGACCTACATCCGCCAGATCGGTGTCATCGCCCTCATGGCGCAGATCGGCTGCTTCGTGCCGTGCACCGAAGCGGAGCTGACCATCTTCGACTCCATCCTTGCGCGCGTGGGCGCCAGCGACTCGCAGCTCAAGGGTGTCTCGACCTTCATGGCCGAGATGCTCGAGACGGCCAACATCCTCAAGTCGGCGACGGCCCAGTCGCTCATCATCATCGACGAGCTGGGCCGCGGCACGTCGACGTACGACGGTTTCGGCCTCGCCTGGGCCATCTCGGAGCACATCGTCAAGGAGATTGGCTGCTTCGCCATGTTCGCGACGCACTTCCACGAGCTGACGGCGCTGGCGGACGAGTTCCCACAGGTACACAACCTGCACGTCACGGCGCACGTCAGTGGCTCCGACTCGGGCGAGAACGCCAAGCGCGAGGTGACGCTGCTGTACAAGGTCGAGGACGGCGTCTGCGATCAGAGCTTCGGCATCCACGTCGCGGAGCTGGTGCGGTTCCCGGACAAGGTGGTACGTATGGCGAAGCGCAAGGCTGACGAGCTCGAGGACTTCACGTCCAAGCACGAGGACCTGGGGCTCAAGTACAGCAAGACGGACATGGAGGAGGGCAGCGCCATGCTCAAGGAGATTCTGCTCAAGTGGAAGGAGGAGGTCGCTGCGGGGTCTATGAGCAAGGAGGAGATGGTCTCCAAGCTCAAGGGGCTCGTCATGGCGGACGAGAAGCTGCTCGCGAACCCCTTCTTCCAGTCTGTCAAGACGTTGTAACGGGTCTGCGGATGTGTGTTGTGTTGATACGATTCGGTCTTTACGCACGGCGTTTGGGGGCTTGGGACAAAGTGTGGTCAAGTGTAGTGATTACTGGTAAGGCCTTCACAGGAGTGGCTTCAATATGGGAATGACGGACTACATAGGACTACATGTAGACAAAAGAATTGAGAAAGTCCAAAACTACCGTCGTTACGTTGTTGAGGGCGCAAGTGGACAATAAGTTACCTAAACTCTGGAGTAAGCATCTGGTGTGATCTAAGCCAAAACCAATAATTGATAGAATCGAAGAAGTGAGATCAGACAAATGATAGAACGGTGATGTTTCGAATCACAAAATAATTCATAAACAGCCTCTGAAGCTAGAGTATCATCATAAAAGTGGGACGGGTTTGCAATCGAGAGAAGAAGGCGAGCATACCTTGTAAATGCTAACCTGGCCGAATAGACAGGACAGCAGTTGTGAAAAGATCAGAGCCCCGGGAAACCTAATACCGCTGGAATTAGCCTCTCCTTGAAGAATGGAAGCCAATTTGAACGGATTTGGGTGTGGAAGGGTCAGAAGAATGATAGAACGGTGATGATTCGAATCATGTTTGAAAATCATAAACAGCCTCTGAAGCTGAGTCTCATCATGTGTGCGGGAGATGCGCTGAGGTGCCGGCGGGAGACAGAAGCTTACCATAAAAGCCTGAGGGGGGACGCCATCAATCAGGTGGTTGAGCGAACGCTGCCAAAGGAGACTGGATGCAATTAGCAACTGCATAGCTGGAGTCTGAAGCACGAGAGTGTATTCAAATAGTTGGATCAGAAAGAAAAGATAGAACGGTGAAGGTTTGAATCATTATTAGTTCATAAACAGCCTCTGAAGCTGAGTTTCATCATGGAAGGGTGGATAGGCAGGTGCGAATGCTGAGTGAAGGGAACTTACTGCAATACATGAGGACGAAACAGTTGCTGTGGAGAGATACGGGAGGGCTGAGCAAATCTAAAGTATCGTCAGTCGCCGACACGCCTTGACGAGTAGTAAATGGAAGAAAGAGCATCCCAAAGGAGAGGATCAGAAAAATGATAGAACGGTGATGGGTCGAATCATGTGGATTCATAAACAGCCTCTGAAGCTAGGATTCATCATGTCGTGGGAGGATGTGGGTACTGGGTTTTGGGGTGAGGGAGACGTACCTTTTGCACGGGCTGGGTATGCCGAGAGCTGTCGAGAGAGCTTCATGTCCTAAGACATCTTGGTCCGAGAGTTAGCATTTCTTCGGGCACAGACGCAATCAATGAGAAAGATAAGGTGCGAGTATCAGACAAAAAGATAGAACGGTGAAGGTTTGAATCATGAAGATCATAAACAGCCTCTGAAGCTAATGTATCATCACGGAGAGGGTGGCCAAAGGATAAGTTGGCTACACTTACCTCCCAGAGAAAGCCGCGCCGTTTGTCTAACTTCGATTCAAGCTCTTCGTGGCCGGCATGTTTATTCGCGAATCGAGCCTGTCTACTCACTGTCAGTACGTCGCCAGCTGTAAGATGCAGCAAACGGAGTTGTGAGGGGAAAGTCAGACAAATGATAGAACGGTGATGATTAGAATCATGTTAAATCATAAACAGCCTCTGAAGCTTGTGTATCATCATGGAGAGGGCAGGGAGTCGGGTGGTAGTAAACTTACATTGTGTAGCGACGGAGGCAACTTGCGACGGCCTTCCTATCTAGTCCCGCGAAAATCTGGCTTAGTTCAGTCAGCAAACGCCAGAAACAAAAACCCAGAAACAGCGACAGTGCATGGAAGCCAAGTCAGACAAAATGATAGAACGGTGATGTTTCGAATCATGTGAAAATCATAAACAGTCTCTGAAGCTAGAGTATCATCATAACGCAAACAGACAACAGCCCAAACCGGCATACATACAAACGTACCTTTGTTGCGACGCAGTCGGTGGTGCGTCATTAGAGACAGGCACACATCACGCTCACGCGACTAAGCTCGGGAGAGAGCGTTGGAAAAAATAGTACAAGTTTCCATTCCTCTAGCCGATGAGACTCCTCTTCTGTTGCCCACTGTTTTCTCTCGCGGGCCTGTGTATGTACAAACGGGGAAGAAAAAAGGGCATGCCTCAATGCGGAGGCCGGTTGGTGTTTCGTTGGTTGTAGTTCGGAAATTCAGGGTTGGGGTTGCTTTCTTTACTCGACAGTCGCCTTGACGGGGTTGATCTCGACTCCGTACTTCTCCTTGAGCCTCTCGCGTCTTCGCTCCTCGTATCCGGGTGGCCGGATGCCTGGAAATGCGTCAGCTTTCTTACCAAAATGGCAACCCTTAAAGTCCGCGAGGGGGAGCAGACGCACCTCGGCCCTCGCCAATCTCTGCGATCGTCTCCTCGATCGGGCGCCTCCTGTTTGCGCGCATGGCGATCTTCTTGTCAAACTCCTCCTCGTCTGGTCTGTCAGTCCATCCCCTCAGGCGTCCGCCGGTAAGGGCGAAGACTCCCTGCCACGCGGCAAAGCCAGCGCCGAGACCGAGCACGACGGGCATCTTCTTGGCTGTGGATCGGGTAATTTGTAAGTACGATTTGCCAATGCCATCGCAAGCCTCAGCGCTCGGTGGGAAGGGTATTCGTACTCGTCATTCCCAGAATAGAACCGGCAACGAAGCCGGCGGTCGCAGTGTTCAACGCATCATCCTTTTCTCTCAGGTTGGCCATCGCGGATTGCGTGAAGCCGTACGCGCCACCACCGATTGCTGCAGCAATTCTCCTCCGTCAGCCAGTCTGTCCAATTGACCTCCCCTTACACCCAGGCGAGGGCCTTTGGCGGCTTACCCATGACGGCAATGATGCCTCCGCTCCGGGTGAAGACGGACATGGCGCCGACGTTCTGCTTCTGCAGGGCATTCTGGACGGCGGCGATGAAGAAGCCGGAAGTACCCAAGACGCCAGCGGCCGTGATGCTGGCCTTGATGGCGTCCTTGGGATGATAGGTGTCGTCGTGGCCGGCCATGGTGGGTATCGCGGGGGAGAGGCGCTTTGCGGGCCAAACAACTCAATTGGAAGAAAAGCAATTGGTGAGGGATGTTGCGGAAGTTTGAGGTCGGGTTGAAGCTCCACGGAAACCTGCTCCACACCTGAGAGGTAAGGTCACGTGGAAATGCTCGGTGTGGAGCCAATCAGAGAACAGACAAAGGTCAACTGTGGGCAAACAGCCTGCCAAATGGCTTCGAAAAACAGCTGGGGTGGGCTTGCACGGATGCGCGTGATATCGATTGACTCAAGGCATCTCTCATAAGTCGTTTCTAGGTGTTTTCAGGTGCCCTGTTCGGTTTGCCCGTGGCTTTGGTGACGCTCCAGGCTGTTGAACGCAAACTAGCACCGTTTATTGGCTCATACTACGATGACTCAGCCAGCGGTGGAATCCGGGTGCATCACGTGCTAAGTCACCTGTCTCAGGACGTGGGTGACGGCCCCCTGGTTTGAGAGTCACATCCTTGCCATCCATGTGATTCTAGCCACGATCAACCGGTTGTCGCTCCCCAGGCGACGGCGAGTCGGGGAAGAAGGCAAGCGGCGCAGCGAACAAGGTCCGCCCAGTCAACGCAGGTACCGAGTAACGGGCAGTAGGCTCCTCTTGCGGCCCGAGGAGCTGCAAAACTTGAACCACTGGAATCCCGAGGGCTTTTCTGATGAGTTTCTTGAAGTCAATAAAACAATATGGAGTCAACGTAAGACTTGAGCATAACCAGAGATTAATCAAAGAAAATAACGAACAACAAGTACGGGTGAGGTGGTCGGGTGTCTTTCGTGTTACTGCGAGTACGCTACGGATGCTGCCCGGCTGTTCCTGCGAGGTGCAAGGCTGCCAGCTGCGTCAGCCTGTCCACGTTTCGTCCCCCGCCACACCTGCCCTGCCCACCTTTTGCCTTACCTCACCAGGTCCGGGGGCCACCTTCTAGAAGCTCGCGCGTAGCTCAAGCCCGCCATTCCCTGTCCCTGACGCATTGCATGAAAGCTGGCGTAATGTCTGCGGTCCTCCTGTTCGGACAGCTTTCATGGTATTCGTTTTCCTCCCAGACCTTTGTTGTTTATCCTCGCGTTTAGATACCCAAACCTGTCCAGAGGCCCCTCCCGCCGTCGCTTGTTGCTACAACAAGCTGCTGCTGCCGTCGCCACTTTCGCCCACTTGCTGGTAGCCCGACGTCCGCACCGTTTGTACTCAGCACGGCAGCAAAGGTGTCAACATATTCACTGCACAGATTTTCCAGACTCTTGTACGTCCACCTACAGTTTATCGGCTTCAAACCTCTCAAGCCGCGCCGTTACTGACTTTTGCGCAGTGGCTTGTGCCTAGCAACCCCTCCTTCGCGGACGACATCGAGCAGGTCGCATTGCGAGACTTCGAACCCCAATTCAAAGTACCCCCTCAACCGACCCGACTACGACGGCTAGCGAACGATCTCATACTACACGATATAACGGCACCTCTTGGGTGTGTTGGACAGTTCGACGCCCGAGACTACGAAGCGGGAATCACAGCCCCAAACACACCTAGACGTCCTCTCACGTTTCCTCGGAAGTTGAGCACCAGCTCCCGAGTCAGGTCGACAGATTCCAATACGATCGTCACAACCGAGCAGCTGCGGCCAACGAGCCTCCTTGTCGATTCATTCACTCACTAGCCAGAGAGTGTACGGTTACGACCGACCAACACTCCACCATGTCGCCACACGACTCGTCCCCAACTACGCAACATTGGGAGGGCCGCGCGCCTCAAATCAAAGACAATATGGCTGGCAAGTCAGGTACGTGAAGCTGTGGTCATGTCTCTGGGCTATGATCTTCATGTGGATTTTCTGCCAGCAACAGTAGCCTAAGATCTGCCCCAGTACAAATGTTAATCGTCCCGCAGGCCGCCTCGCACCCAGATGGGTGCAGGACCTCCTGAACTCCGAGCTCGATGTTGGTTCATTCGCCAAAATCCAATGGGACCCGAATGCGCGATGCAGCCGCAAGAGTGTGTCGCACACTCTAGTCCTTGTCGGCAACCAGAGTACCGCGGAGGGTCGCAATCCTGGGGTTCTGTCTTGTGTTTGCACGACATGCGACTTTCACTTCATCATCAGAACGAAATGGGACCCCGATCACCTAGTGTGCCTTTGCCAGCCATTTCCCGTCCATTTTCCCCCAAAGGAGACCGATTTTTATCTCCATCACCTAGTCAGCGTTGAACAGCCAAACCGTGGCGAGAACTTCACCTCAGAATACCACCCCTTGATAAGGGAGTCGCTCGTCGCATCTGAGCATTTCGCTTGTTCCGCTCCCCGGTGCACCTTTCAGGTGACAGTCGAGATTTCACGGCCCCGACTCAAGCGTGAGTGGGTACAGTTGCTCACCGACGAACGGCGTATTCTGGACAATCTGGCACGCGCGAGGAAAGAATCCCCAGATCGCTTTGCCGATGCGAGAGATGATTGGTGTACTAGCGCGCCTTCGACACTTAACACGTACCTGAGAGACCTGCTGGATAAGCCAAATCCGCGCAATATTTCTCAGCGTAACAAGCGTTTTCAGGTTGTGTTCGGTGAGGAATGCTACGTCATCTTCAAGGCTATTCGGTTCTCGGAGGAGACCCTCGACAAGGATGGCGTTCTGGAACCATACTTCATCCCTCCCTCTCTTGAGCCCGGTACCCCAGGTACACCGACCAAATTAAGCACCTTGCGAGCTTTCGTTGAAGATCTGCAAGCCGAGGCAGAAAGCCTCATCATTCGCAACGGGAAGCCAGGGGAGAACCGCGCTGCGGCAGGAAACCGCCTTTTCAAGGAGCTCCAATGTCTGGATTACCCACAGAACAAGATCCCGCCCCGTACGGTAGAAGCCCATCGAATACTTGGTGTGCTGCCCGACTTTGACAAAGCTCTTATCTTCTATGCCTACAATCGCCAGTCTGTTCTCTGCGAGGAACGCCGTGCAGACTACGTTCAGGCACTGCGAGACATTGCCCAGGAAACGGCGGACGACGAGTTTCAAACCCGTGCTATTCAAGAGCTCACCATGGTGGAGAGGCTGCCCACCGCGAGTCATTACGGCGCAGGTGATGAGCTGGAGCAGCAGGCATACTCGTTCTTCAGTCTGCAATACACGGCGACCGACGATGCCGTCATTGCCGCTTTTAACACAAAGCTTGAGCACTCACCCTCTCAGGCAGATTCTGCGCGAGAAATGCTGCAGATCATCGGACGTCACAGGTCCAACGAGAGAATTCTCAATCATGCTAGTGGCCCTATGGACGTTGCATCAGCATACCGGGTTCTCGAGGCGGATCCTCAGTGGCCCGATAGCACCATCTCAATGATGTGCAGTGTCAAGGTTTGTTCAACGTGCTCGAATCTCTAAGAGGCAGTATGGCTGATTATCCTAGCTCAACAAAGATCCGGAGAACAAAGCTGTCGTTGCACAGGCCGTCGAAGCCATCGAGGCCATCGCTAACAACCGGAACAGCGATGAGTTGCGGCAAGCACTCATCTCCCTTAGAGCGGATCTTAGTCGCATGACACAGCAGCCGCAATCTGGCCAGGCGTTTACTGTCGACGCAGGCATTGTTCAGGAGAGCGCCCAACCCCGTCTCGACCTGCCCGCTGGGCTTGAGAACATTGGAAATACATGTTACTTGAACAGCATCCTTCAGTACTTGAGAACAGTTATTCCCGTCCGAGTATTGCTCTCACAGTACCCAGAGTATCAACTTGGCGAGGGCGACAGGCTCATCGAGGACCGACGCATCGGCGGCAACAAGCTCAAAATTGAAATGGCAGAGGCAGTCATCGCGCGCATCTGTAAGTTTTGTCCGCTCAACGTCTGGTGCCGTGACGGGAACTGAGAATCATATAGTTGTCGAGGAGCTCGGCAGGCTGATGAACAGTCTCGATAATACGAAAGAAACGGCCATTCGCCCATCCCAGCGTCTAGCAAACGCCGTACTTCTACCTACGAACCAGATCGAGAACGAATCCAATGCGGTAGAGACTGCGGAACCAAAAGCGCAGACACAGGAGGTCATGGGCGCCCAGTTCCCCATGCCGCCGCCACTACCTGCACGCCCTGCTCCTGTACCACCACCAAAGAACGTCGAACACGTCGAGGATGTGAACATGATCAATGTCACGGTTGACCCCGTCTCGGAATCTGCAAGCAGCGTGAGCTCGCAAACGTTGGTCAGCATGCCGGATATTGAGCAAGAAAAGAGGGACGAGAACAAAAGTGACATCAGACTCGTTCCCAGTCAAAGCAAGCCGGCTCCCGAACTCGTCGCGGACAGTGATGTGCAAATGACTGGTGTCGAAACGCCTGTTCTCTCCGTAGAGCAGAGGGTTCTCAAGGCGCTTGAAACGCAGAAACGGTCCTCCGGCACTGACCAACAAGACGTCGAAGAGGTGATGGGCAGCATCATCAATCGTCTCCAGGCAGCGATCAAACCGACCCAGATTGACGAAGACGGAATTCAGTGGGAACCCATTATGAAAACCTTCTTCGTCGAATTGACGAACCACACTCGAATGCCAACGGAGGAAAAGTTCAAGTCAGATTCGACTCTTGAGCGGGCAATTACCGCATATCCTGCTGAGATCGGTCCGAGCACCATTCACGAAGGTCTCAGTCGCAACTTCGACCTCCAGAGAGTTGCTGCCGAGAAAGGAGCAGACATCATGCGGTTCACGTCCATCAAAAGTCTCCCGCCGATCCTGCATGTCCTCATCCAAAGGACAAAGAACGACGGCCGTAAGAACATGAATCCGGTCGAGGTGTCAGAAATGTTGTACCTCGATCGTTACATGGATACCCCCGAGGACGCACAGTTCTTCAAACTCCGACAAAAAGGATGGGCACTCCAGCAACGCTTGGCACAATTGAGCAGCATTTCCAAAACGAGTGTCGAAGACATTCAGATCATCGACAGCTTTGTTGACGATTTTGTAAGAGTTGACAAGTCAGACGCTGAGGAGTCCTCGTCCCTTTTGTCTGGGCAACCCACTTCATCACTCAGCTTCGCTGGGGAGGAGGCTTCGTTCCCGACCTACACTCCTCAATCAGAACCCACGTACGAGAAGATTGACCCGCCAGTGACGGCAGGGACGAATCCAGCCGGACGCGAGCTGATAAACAGTATGCGAGAAGAGGAAGTGAAGAAGCACAAAGCAGAGTTAGATGCGCTGTTTTCTCATCATAAGAGTAAAGCTTACCGCTTGCATGCTGTCATCTGCCACAGTGGCCAGCTGAATGCTGGCCATTACTGGGTATGGATCCACGACTTCGAGGACGGCATATGGCGCAAGTACAACGATCGAACCGTCACAGAGGAGGCTAGCACTGAAGGGGTTCTGAAGACGCTGAACAGCAACGGCGATCCATACTATCTTTGCTACGTCCAAGAGGAAAAGAAACTCGAATTGGTTCGAGTTCCCAAGCGGAATACCTCGGAGGTCGCAGACGGGCAGATATCTTCATCCGGACAGACCCAGAAGGATATGGACGGCGATATCGACTTGATCGACTTGATCGACGTGGATGACACAAAGGCGGATACTGAAAGCCAGATGCCAAACAATAGTATTGTTGACCAAGATGTCAACATTCACGAGACGCCACAGACGGAAAGCCACAGGTCCTAGGTCGACCAAGCAAATGACCTCGTCGAGTTCAGGCATCGCGAAAGTAAGATGAGAAAGCCTCGAGGCCGTGGTCAGGGCACACCTCAGATTCAGAAGTCATTCAACAAGCGGAAATGGCGATCAAACACCTCCAAATCGATTGAGCCCCTGGCTGCCAGACGACTGAAGCGAAACGTGTTGGGGGTGGCGGCACCAAAACCGCCTTTGAAGGCGACATCACCCACGCCCTCGAACGTCGGCAGGCCAAGAAAACCCAAGCTAATGATAACCAGAAGTTCCGTAAATGCATCACGCAAATTGGGCGTAAAATCACTCGTCCCAACCTCTGGTCTTGACCCTTGATCTGGGATGCTTGGCGCGTTCTGGTCTTGCAACACCTGCGGACTGCCTCTGCAACACATTGCGTCACTACTGGGATTTGATTAACTTCTTCGCCACAGAAGTGGACTTTGGGGCTTATTGGGCTTAGTTGCTGGGAACCCCCATCATTTGTTTTTGACGCTTTCGTTGATTGTTTACATCACCCGACGTGAACAGCGAAGGGTATGGCAGAGGCACAGCGGTAAAGCATAGCATATCTTATTTCAATACCCACCCATGAGACACGAAACATAGAATTCATTCATCTCTCTGTCTTTCTGTGCCATCAAGGTTGCCTTGCTGTATTATGCTAGGGACAAACGAAGCTCGAACTCTGTGCTTGACTGTCTCAGCCTGTGAGTGCCATTTGTTTGTCTAGCACGCGAATTGCCTCCAGACCCCACGAGGAGAATCGACCAACTTGATTACCCCTCTGCGCTACTGCTGCATCGATCATCGGTCTGTTGGCGTTGGCATGTACAACTTGGCCGGATCCCCAAGAATCATTAGTACGCCCCGGAGCAAGGGCCGGGACGACACCATCGCCAAGACACTTCTCTCGCTACCACCTCATATCAAGGGTACCTAACTCTCCCGCTGTCCTGTTGTCGCTCACATGGCCTTTTTCGTCTCTGATGTAGGGTTTTGACCAGCCTAAAAGTCGCCGTGATGTGAAGACCCATCGACAGACGCCACAGAACAAACCATTGATATCCGCACCATCGTGGGGCCCGGACAGTGTGGAGATGTCTCACGCATCCACCGTCCAACCACGACGGCGAACTTGCCCCTTTGGCTCAGTGGTAGAGCGTCTCACTCGTATCGACTGCGAATCATGAGAAGGTCCACGGTTCAATCCCGTGAGGGGGCATATCCTTTTGTTGATAGGCCGTTGTCGCTCTTCTTTTTTGCTGTGCGTGTTCATTGCACATGGAGATTTGTATTTGCAGGCTTTGAAAAAGGCTGCGGGACTTTGAGGCACTTGAATTGTGCCAAGGGGCGGAATACTGGCTGTCTGGGATGTCATTTTAGACGCGGTGCTTCTACAGCTGTGATGAAGAGTGATTTCGGTCTTACGAAACATCGCGAATGTTGATGGCCATTGAATCTTGATTGACGGCTGTCTCTTTTACCCAAAACTTTGTTGGTACTGTTGTTAACCTGGTAGCAAGTACCTAGCTATCAAGGACTTGTTGCGGCAGTGGGTTTGAAGCAAAGTGCAGTCTCGAGACATGGCCCACCCTCGGCCACCTCAACTTTGGCGACTGACCCCCCTTTTCACGTACCTTATTTATCCCTGACAAATTTGGCTCGCGCAGGACGAACGGTGTCCCGGGGAAACCCATCAGCTTGAGAGAATTGGTTGCTAGGAAGGCAGTTCTGTAGATGGGCAAGGGGCAGATCTCAAGTACGCGAGGAGACGGGACGACGCCGGAAGCGATGACAACCTACCTTAAGAGAACCAGAAGACTTGGGAGGGGATACTGACGCTGGCTTTCCTTGACACCTCTGACTCGTTCTGAAGACTTGGGCCGCAAGGTCAACGCTACAGGTGTCGCCTAAGTACAGCTCCCTACTCTTTCTTTTCGAATGCCATGGGATCTTTGACTTGCTGTTGCCTGTACTACGTGGCTTGCTTTTATTACCCTTTGCAAAACCAAAATCATCACCGGAAGTATTTGAATGACACCATTCTTCCGCGGTCATCCTTCTAGTCCAAGGCATGCATGGGCTGGAGGTTCCAGTTGCCTTAAGTTGAACCTACCTGGCGCCTCCAGGCCTCGAGCAGGCAGTCTTAAGACCAACTCGTTCAATATTCATCCGCAGTCCTCTACTTCCCCTCACTCATCTCCGCGGCCCAACAGCATGAGCCTGTAGGTAGGCGAAGTCAATGACCTGCGAGCATGGATAACACCACTCTAGATATCCGCTGTCCCTTCCAATGATAGGACACATCCATCCGGTCTAGTAAACAGAAGATGAGGCCAAAGTCGAAAACCAACACGCAGCCAAAATGATTAAGCAGGGCAACGCAACAGCCCCCCTAACCGCCAAACATCATACCACTCGAGACTCTCTCCAGCCGCACTCCGGTCACAAAACTTCCGGTCTTGGTGCCGAAAAAGCGGTCAAGACAGCACTCGTCGGGCCAAGATATCACACATCATCAGACTGCCCGGGCCGGCACTTCCTCTCCTGCCGTGGCTACAAGCCCGTTACCGCGCAGCGCATCTTCGGCAGTCGGCTGCCCGCTGCGAGATTCAGGTCTGCGAGATCAATACCAAGCACGCACAACGACGAACCTGCGAGATCGGGACACGGCGAGGCACATATATGCTGCAAGATGGCGGTGGGCTGGCTGACCCATCCTGCAAGATCTCTCGCATTGCCCCGGGAGTGGATTCCGTCGATGGATGGAAGTCAAGGTGCAGTGCAGGATGCCGCGCAGCAGTCCTGGTATATGCAATTGTCACGTCAAAGCACAGGCATACACGAACACCCGCCGAGCTGTGGTCTGATCTCGAGAGGCACAGTGGCGTATGTCAAGTCCGGGTTTCTGGAACTGGGGAACGATCGTGCGGGGTTGCGCGGTCAGAGTCATACCTAGACGAACCGGGGAAGAAGAGATGAGTGATGACTAGTCGCCTCACTGCTCCGGAGGAGAGTAGCAGGGGTTTAGATTGATCATCGATACTCCGGAAGAAATGCATATTTGGAATATATGTGCAAAGGAATGAAACATGCCCGTCCCATGGTAATGCCCAGTCCTCGTGATGTGTGCCCTCAATGTTCAGTTCGCAGATATACATCCCCATCATGTCCATAGCAAGAAAACGCTCGCGTGTTCATCATCGTCCCATATTCATACACAACCAGGCACGTCTTTCGTAACTTGTTTTCTCGAGTCCATCAGTAGTCTCTCGTCGCGCCACCCTGCTCGTCGTCCCCGTCGTTAATGGGAATAGGCGGGGGAGGTTGCGGGGTCTGGGGCTTGTGGCTGGGGTAGGATGCCATGTTGTTTGTATGTATCTGTGGCAACTTATATTGATTAGCTTGCCACCGTCACGCGTTGTATCTCATGTCAACACTGAAAGGGTGCCATAACTTGATATCATATGATGATCGCTCGTGAGGTAAACGGGAAAAGAGTTCTGTCGTCTATCGCTCTTCTGCGATAGGAACGGCGACATGGGAAAGTTTATATGTCCGTACAGTGAATAAATCAATCGGAGATCGGGAAAAGCTCTTGATCGGCGAGGAACGTGACGTCAGGCCACCATGATGCGGGAGTGTGTCGACTTTGGAGGTAATCTAACAGGAGCACGGCCGTTGCTCGGACAGTTCGCGAGGGCTATGGACATGTTTACGCAGTTTTGAGCTCCGGGTAAATGGATAGGAGCCCAGAGTTTGTTAGTGCGGTAGTTCACGAAGTGTGTATGAGGGCGCGGTCCAGGAGCTTGACGGATGAAGTTTGCGGATGTGGGCTGCAGAACGGTGGGACGAGACCTCAGGGGTAGCAATCTCGCATGGGGGAAGCTATTGATCTGTCAGTTCTGGATCAGACCAGAGCACCGAGCAATGTGGGATGTTGCTGGCAGGCGCCCCTCGCTTGATCGAATTCGATACATCAGGTCTTTTCCATCCGGGATCAACGTTGTTTGATAGTGGCGGGTTAGCAGAGAACTGAGAGCCCTACTGCAGAGCAGAGCTCTTGATTGCAGTTTAGCGCAAAGTTGCACAGGCCTGCTGCCATTGCCGCCATTTCCGCCGTTTTTGCCGCTCTTTCGAGTCCGTTGAGGCCTCGGCAGACAAGTTCTTCAAGAGAATGTCTACACCGTGCGCATCGCAGTCTTGCTGGACCTCCACAAGGTGTCTGAGCCCCTGAACGCTGCTTGTAAACTGCTAGCTCCCGCGTGTCGGCGGCTGATCCCCCGCCGACCCCGCCACGGCGCTGGACGACCCCAGTCGCCTCGGGCCCGTTCTGCGTTGACCCGCATACGAAATGCATGCGGCACAGCACTGAACACAGCTGTCAGAGCCCAGCAGGTGCATCATCCATTATCAGAACATCGGATTCTGAAACTCCACCGCCAAAAAAGCCCTCTGCGAAGATCCCTTCCCCTCAAAACCCGGGCGAACCGGAATCTGTCTGGCTCCGAGAATGCGGTGAAGAACTTGTGTGAAACCTCCAGTGGGTCAGATCACTTCGTCTGGTGTCGTTGGCTGGGAGAGGAGAGGGACGGAATCAGACGGCTGAGAATACGACGGGTATTGGAGATTCGGATGACAAGTCAGGATCCACAAGCGTGGCCAACAAGGTCGAGATGGCGAAATCCTATCTGCCTGGGAGCAGGTTTCGCCGAAGAGTCCCTGAATGTCCGGCGCCGGATTCGTGGAAGCAATCTTTCTCTTCAGCGGCGTCTCATGGCCCCCTCTTTGGACCCTTATCCAACAGCCAGCCCCGCGACGTGATGCAATCACATCACATTGGTTGCTGATGCCTGTGTTGGCGGGATGCATTCCTTCCAACAGGTATCCATTTCTGTATTTTCTCATTTGTGACCTGCGCGCCCTTTTGTCTCCTCGTGCCGTCGTTTCGAGCGGTTAGTCGGCTTGGTTGGCAGGACCCAATTCAATCCAACCCAGTCCTTGCGGGCACGTCGGGTGGCTTGTAGCAAAACGGTATACCATTCCGCACGCATCTATCCTGCCAATCCGTCAGTCGAGCAGCCCCTCGTTTGGAAGGGTTTCGCCAAGGCTATTACCCCTCCATTGGCGATGTCTCACGGACTGGCTCGACGGCGGCTGTTGCTATTGCTACTCCGCACCCATCATGGGCCGTCGGGTCAAGGTTCAGAGGATGTCTCGTCGCGGGCAACGCGAGCGGAGGATGGCGAGAGTCCAACGGGAAGCCAAACGACTGGACAGAGAAACGACGGTGCAGAGGGAAAATGTGCGCTGAGCAGAAATTCCGCAAAAGACGATATAAGAGTCCCAATTCAGGCCGCCTCCTCGACTCCATGGGGCTGACTCCAAGCTCCAAGCTCCGAGCTCCATCCTCCGTGTTGTCGGGGCTGGGGTCCTAGCTCCCGTTGTCGTAAGGTATGTGAAATTGATGGTGGGGTGATGTCTGCAGGATTGACACTCGGCGGGGTGTGGCAGGCTGTCAAGCTGCCAGGATGCCGGGGTGCCGGGGTGCGCCAGGTTTGGGACAGGCGGCAGGGAACGAGTGACAGGGAGGGGAGCTGTGCCATGATCTGCGTGCTTTCTGGGCATGCCACGATCCAGACTGGCCTCCTGGAATCAGCTGCTTGTGGATTTGGGCGAGGAGCCGGCCGGCCTCCGCTGGTCCTCGCTGTCCACCGTCCGCTCTACGCCGGCGGCGAGGGCGTGCCTTACTCGACTAAGGTGGTACAGCGTGTCTCTGCGTTTTGGGCATAGCCCGCCCAGCTCTGATGTGCTCTGCATGGCCAAGGCTCTGACTGCTATGGGACGGGCGGAAGACTACCGCGTGCACCATCGTTGCTTGGTTGGCGCAGGCAAAAGGAACGACACGGACTCGTCGGCCGTTGGATGATCGATGCCCTTGTCCGCCATCCTTGCGCGCCGACGGACAAGGTCCTTGTTTTGATATTCGTCTTGCCATGTTCTGCTCCGCTCTGCGATCATCTCTGATGTTGACGCTTGCTTGTTGGAGGTTGCTGATGCCCGACACTGAGTCGGTGGTCTGCTCGGAGAGGCGGGCTGGCGGGAAATGGTCTGCTGTGCTCTGGCGCCTGCTCAGGGGCAGCGGCGGCTGCGAGAGGACGCTGGTACGAGCATACGGTCCGAAACGGTGAGGCCGTCAGCGGTGTCTAGCCTCTCAGGGCGGGAATGGAGGCTCTGTGTGCGGCGAGGCAAGATGATCCTGCTGTTTTCTCGAGCGAAGGAGGCCACAGTCCCGTGATGGTAGGGAGACATGCTGCCGAGGCCATCAGCTTCAAGGCCACGCCAAGCGCCGAATCGTATCTGGCGATTTCCCGTTGGCTTGGAACATGACCATCTCGTTCCCGAAGATTAGGTCGTGAGGCCACTCGGCGACGACGCGACAGATTGCGGCTGGTCGAGGGGGAATGGACGGTAGGGATTGGTTTCGGCTAGGTGTTGCTTGTTGGTGCAACGAGGCAGGAGGAGACGGTGAGCCCGGCAGCCCGGGCAGAGCCTCCCGGCAGTGGCAGCAGGCATGGGTGTTTTACAGTGGTCTTACAGCAGCTTTGGCGGTGGTCTTCGCTACCTTACCTGCCTCCATTACCTCCATGCCGCCAAGAGGGCCCGGTTGGGCAACGCCCTGAGGAAGGCCCGATGCTCCCTGGCTGTTGCCTCCCGCGTGCACCTGCACCTGCCTCGCCTTCCATTCTGTCTCGGTGCTGCCTCCTTCCTCCTGCCCCTCTCAAGAGGGAAAGAGTGCTCGGTGCCTGTGCCTGCCGCAGCATGGACGGTGCTCAACGGCCCGGAAGAGCAGCGCACCCGGGCCGTCTCGACGTTTCCGGTGTGGCCGTTTTCACCTAGGTTGCTCGCCGTCTTCACCGTTAGCCACTTTCCGACTGGTCAGATAGTCATCAGTCACCTTACCTAATTAACGGCCGGCAACGACCGTGTACCTTACTGAGGTGCCTCCTTCAACCTCAACCTCTCCAACACCACAACAACCCAGCCTGCACGCAATACGCCGAAACGTCTACCACAACATCATTTCTCCATCTACTGCAAACGGATTGACAGCTCAAGCAAGCATTATGACGCGGACAAGAGCACAAAGGCCACCGGCGTGGGGCGTAAGGTGACGTCGGCTACATGTCGGTCGGTGCCATGGCCGCAGTCGAGTCGCTTTCAGAAAATCAGACCACCTCGCTCCCCACGCACAACCGCCCAGAGATCAACCCTCAACCGCCAGAAACATGCAAGGAAAACCCGAAAATTCCTCAGCTCACCTGCAGCCGCGTCTAGTCCGCTCCTGACACCCCGGCCCCGGCCTGTCATAGGCACCTTCCGGCCTGCACCACAACCCACGACTCCAGCATGCGGACATGGACCACCCCCCACGTTGCCAGGCAATTGGACCCCTTCACCACCGCCTGCTGCCCGCCAGGCCCAGCAACGCCTTCAAACTTCGAGAAACACCCCCAGAACGTCCTCCGAGACGTGTACGTACCGTCCCGCACCGTCGTAAACCCCCCTGCTCGCATCTCCTATTCTGCAACGTCCGCAGCCTTCGCCTCCCACCCTGGTCGGGCCCGTCAACATCGGCTGATAGCTCCCGGACCTGCGTCGCGCTGGCTGCCGCCTGCTTCCCAACTGAGATCAGCACCATGAGCGTGAGCATCAGTCCCAAACCTGGGCTGAGGTGCCCGCCGCCGCCATCCGCCATCCGCCATCCGCCGGCCTCTGGGCAAAGGCACCGCACCGCACCGCAACTCACTCACCTCCGTGCTGGTTGCTCTTCTGCCATCTCCCACTTGGACAGAGATCTATAAAGACCAAGCCCTCCAAGGCCACGTCCGTCTTCTTGTCTCTTATCCAAACCACCACTCTCAAGGCATCTTGGCCTAAACACACTTACACACTTCTACACCCATCACTTGCACTTCTCCCTCCGCCTCGACAATGGCAGACAAGGAGGTCGAGTCCATCAGCCCCTATGGCCCAGCCCGCTCAACAGTCAAGGGCGAGCCCCTCTCCCCCGAGGAGATCGAGAAGTACAATGACTTCTGGAAGGCCAGCTTGTACCTCTCCCTGGGTATGATTTACCTCAAGGAGAACCCCCTCCTCAAGGAGCCTCTCAAAGTCGAGCACCTGAAGCTGAGGTTACTCGGGCACTACGGTTCCGCTCCGGGCCAGATCTTCACCTGGATGCACTTCAACCGCCTCATCAAGAAGTACGATCTCGACTCCATCTTCATCTCCGGCCCCGGCCACGGTGCTCCCGCCGTCCTCTCCCAGTCCTACCTCGAGGGTGTCTACTCCGAGGTCTACCCCGAGAAGTCTGAGGACGAGGAGGGCATGCAAAAGTTCTTCAAGTCCTTCTCCTTCCCCGGAGGCATCGGCTCCCATGCCACCCCCGAGACCCCGGGCTCCATCCATGAGGGTGGAGAGCTCGGTTACTCCGTCTCCCACGCCTTCGGCGCCGTCTACGACCACCCCGATCTCATCGCCCTGACCATGGTCGGTGACGGTGAGGCCGAGACCGGTCCTCTGGCCACCGCCTGGCACAGCACCAAGTTCCTCAACCCCATCGTCGACGGTGCGGTCCTGCCCGTCCTGCATCTCAACGGCTACAAGATCAACAACCCCACAATCTTGGCCAGAATTTCACACAAAGAGCTTGAGAACCTGTTCCTCGGCTACGGCTGGCAACCTTACTTCGTCGAAGGTGACGATGTCAACACCATGCACCAGGCCATGGCCGCCACTCTCGAGCACTGTGTCCTCGAGATCCGCAAGTACCAGAAGCAGGCCCGCGACTCGGGCAAGGCCTTCCGCCCCATGTGGCCCTTGATCGTACTCCGCAGCCCCAAGGGCTGGACCGGTCCTCGCAAGGTCGACGACAACTACATGGAGGGCTACTGGAGAGCTCACCAGGTTCCCATTCCCAGCGTTGCTTCCAACCCCGAGCACTTGAAGATCTTGGAGCAGTGGATGCGCAGCTACGAGCCTGACCGTATCTTCAAGGATGGCAAGATCTCAGATGAGCTCAAGGCACTCTGCCCCACTGGTCAGCGCCGCATGAGCGCCAACCCCGTTGCCAACGGTGGTGTCCTCAGGAAGCCGCTTAAGCTTCCCGACTTCAAGGACTACTCCATCAAGGTCGACAAGGCCGGTGCTACCAACGCCGCCAGCATGAACAACATGGCCACCTACCTCAGAGATGTCATCGCTCTGAACCAGAACAGCTTCCGTCTGTTCGGTCCTGATGAGACCGAGTCCAACAAGCTTGGCAAGGTCTACGAGGCCGGCCAGAAGGTCTGGATGGGCGAGTACTTCGAGGAGGATGCCAACGGCGGCAACCTGGCCCCTGAGGGCCGTGTCATGGAGATGCTCTCTGAGCACACCTGCGAGGGTTGGCTCGAGGGTTACATTCTCACCGGACGCCACGGTCTGCTCAACAGCTACGAGCCATTCAGTAAGTCTCAGCACCTAAAGAAAACCAAATGACAGGATATTAACCATCGACAGTTCACGTCATTGACTCCATGGTCAACCAACACTGCAAGTGGATCGAGAAGGCCCTTGAAGTAGAGTGGCGCAACAAGATCGCCTCCCTCAACATTCTCCTGACTGCCGTCGTCTGGCGCCAGGACCACAACGGTTTCACGCACCAGGACCCCGGCTTCCTCGATGTCGTTGCCAACAAGAGCCCCGAGGTCGTCCGCATCTACCTGCCTCCTGATGGAAACTGCCTGCTCTCCACCATGGACCACTGCTTGGCCTCCTCCAACTACGTCAATGTCATCGTTGCCGACAAGCAGGAGCACTTGCAGTACCTGAGCATGGATAAGGCCGTCGAGCACTGCACCAAGGGCATTGGCATCTGGCCCCAGTTCAGCACCGACCAGGGCGAGGAGCCCGACTTGGTCATGGCCTCCTGCGGTGATATCAGCACCCACGAGTCCCTGGCCGCCATCGACCTGCTGCTCCAGCACTTCCCCGAGCTCAAGATCCGCTGCGTCAACTGCGTCGATCTCTTCAAGCTCATCTCCCACGAGGACCACCCCCACGGCCTCACCAACGCCGAGTGGGTGTCCCTCTTCACCGACGACAAGCCCGTCATCTTCAACTTCCACTCGTACCCGTGGCTCGTCCACCGCCTCACCTACAAGCGCCCCGGCAACATGAACATGCACGTCCGCGGCTACAAGGAGAAGGGCAACATCGACACCCCTCTGGAGCTCGCCATCCGCAACCAGACGGACCGCTTCAGCCTTGCCATGGACGCCATCGACCGCATGCCCCATCTGCACAACCGAGGCGCGTCTGCCCGCGAGACGCTGCGCAACCAGCAGATCGCCGCCCGCAACGAGGCCTTTGAGACCGGCATGGACCCCCCATTCCTCAAGAACTGGATGTGGTCCCACAACGGCCTGTGGAAGCAGACCGTGTCCAAGATTACCAACTAGAGTCGCATGCTAGATGGATTCACCACATAGACCGGGCACGCATTACCTAGAAAGGGTGGTTTTTTCACGGGGGTTCACGTTTCGTTGATGATTTGGCGTTTTGTGTGGGCAATGGGAAATATCTGTGACGGGACCCAGGTTGGTGGCGGTGGTGGTATACGTGCTCTAAACAAACATGTTTTTCATCGCTTTCTGGTTAGATATATTCTTCTCAATATTATACCATGGATATACATCACAGTACGTCTTGCGCATCCGTGACATGTTTTTTGTATAGCAAAGAAACTGTCTTTGAAATGCTCTCTCTCTCTTATCTCACACCCTACACTCCGTGGTATCTAAGAATGCTACTACAATATTGACGACGCAAAAAAGCCACACCAGCCGCCGAGGCCGTGTCATTAGAGGGGGAAAAGATGCCGTGAGGCACAAGACTCCATCCAGCTCGGTCCTGTAGAGCATGCTCGAGAGCGCATGCGACTCGCGCGCGCGCGCGCGGGCTTCTCCCAAAAGAACTCCAGACGCCTTGATGTCCGTCTGTCGATGCAAACACTCGCACAGACCCGCGTGGGCATGCATGCACGTTTGCATGAATCTCGCCTGCCCGTCCGTCCATCCAAGCAAGCAAGTTACAGTCGAGCTGCCGCCCCTCCAAACCAAAAAGCAATGGACACTTGCGTGCGCGTCTAACCATCTGGACCTCTTCCCGATCAGAACGCGAGCGCAGACAAAATGATCAAAACAAAATTCCAGTCCGCCGCCGCCTGCTTTCTCTCTCTCTCTCTCATACAACGTGGCGCGTAGTCATGACGTTTCGTTTCGTGGCCCCCCCTTTTTGGTGTTTTCGCCGTCCTGGACTCAGTGCCGGGGCCGTTTTGGAGCACCCTCTATTTCGGGGGTCTTTTTGTTGTCCCTCGGTAGCCCTCGGAGGGGAAGAAGTAGACTCGTCGTTTGTCTTGGTCTTGTAATCTCCATACGTCAGGCTCACCAACACCGGAGCTTCCTCCATATCGAACCGTGGCCCTTGACCTTGCCGCCCTCGATATTCGGACCCCGCACGCCAGGCCCGCGCTTCTCATTCTCGCTCCCGGCGGGCAGCGGGCTGAGGGGCTTCGTCATACCGCGGCGGTTCATCTCCATGTTCTCATTGACGCCCATCTCGGCCATGCGCCGCGCCTCGACGACGCGGCGCACGATGAGCGCAAACGTCTCTTCGATGTTGACCTCGAGACGCGCGCTCGTCTCCATGAAGCCACAGCCACGACGGCGCGCCCAGTCGAGGCCAACGGCGGCAGGGACGGCGCGCGACTCCTGCAAGTCGCACTTGTTGCCGGCAACAATCTTGACGGGTGGGACGGTCTTAGCGCCCGGGCCGGCTACGGTGTCGCGGTACGAGGTCGGGGAGATGCCGGCCCGCTTGGCGCGGTCGGCGTTGTCGAGGCGGGTCTCGGCCTCCATGTCGATCAAATCGTTGAAGTACTGCAGTGCATCGAGGGAGTCGCGGGCGGTGATGTCGTAGACAAGGAGGAAGGCGTCGGCGCCGAGGTTGGACGAGGCCCACATGCCGCGGTACTCCTCCTGGCCGGCCGTGTCGGTGAGAGAGAGGTGGTAGTTTTGGCCGTCGATCTTGCGCGTGATGGAGTACGAGTCCTCGATGGTGGGGTCGTATTCCGAGGTCCATTGGGAGCGGACGAGGCGGAGGGTGATGGACGACTTTCCGCAGCCGCCGTCACCGCAGATGGTGATGGAGATGGGTATCGGGGGTTGCTGGGAAATGGACATTTTGTGTGTGGTTGAGCGTTTTCGGGGCCGCGGCCGGAGGTAGTTCCTGGTTTGTTATCTGGTGTTGGTGGTGATGGTTGGTTCAGGCACCCTCTGTTGGACTTGGGGCCCAGAGGTGTCGTCACAGGTCGCGTGCGCCGTTGGGAGTCGCGACGGCCGACAATGGAGGCGGGTCGCTTTGTGCTTCAGTTGTCGCAGATTGCCGTCAAGACAAAGAAGCTCTCTTGGCTGACTGGAGGCGAGGTAGTCAAGCTTCGGCCGGGGAAAAAAGGAATTGGGAAGTTGGGGAAGAGCGGCGTTGGGCGGGCAGATGGGTAGTGTTGAATTGAGGAGAGCGAGGCTCAGGTGTGCTGTGCTGTGCTGTGCTGGTAGCCACGCAAATCGGACGGGCTGTGCGACGGCTAGCTTGGTTTCGGCTCTCAGACGGCGCGCGCGGCTCGACGGTGTTGCTTCTTTGAGTTAGGAAGGCAGGAAGACGAGAGGGCTGAGGCGGCGTCTGTTGGACGAAAAAGGTTTCGTTCGTTTGGAGCTTGTTATAGCAGGCGGGGAGGGAAACAAATATCAGGCGTGCGTCTGAGTGTGGCGTCCACGGCTGTCCTGTCGGACTCGGGCGGTGGTCGTGTAGTTCGTGATGTGTTTGCGCGCTGATGTGGGACGGGGATGGTCCGTCGAGAGGTGTGTGAGCTGGGCGCGCAACGATGGAGTGCGGCGACAGCGACAGTGGTGATGCAAGGACAAGGACGTATTCGTATTGGACGGGTGAGACAGACAGCTTCCTTTTCGTCGGCGACTGAGGCTTGCGCAAGGGGTAGTAGTAGAGTGGTGTAAGTGTTTTTTTTTCGATGGTCGGAATCGTAAATGCGGTCGACAGGTGGGAGTGTGCGGGTGAGATGCAGGCGCGAGCGAGATGGCGGGAGTCAGATGGAAATATGAGGTATGACGACGGTGTTGGTTGGAGACGGACGCGCAATGGCACACGTCTAGTGGATGGAGTGGCTCGGCGCCGCGCAGGGGAAGGGGGAAGGAGGGGACTGGCTTGCTTTTTGATGCCGTATTACTATGGTGCTGCCCTGCTGCCGGGTTGCGGACTGCTGCTGGGCTGCTGCGGCTGCTACTAAATATGTTGCGTTGCGTTGCGTTGCGTTGCGTCGGACTTGGATGATGGGAAGGAACCCAAGTTGGAAGGATGTGAGTAGCTGGGGGCGGAAAAGGCAGAAAGAGAGAAAAAGGTTTAGAATTCGGTCGTACTTCCCAGCAAGAGGCAGGCGCAGCAAGGAAAAAATAAAGTGAGAGGCGAATAGAAGTTTGGGAAGGCGAGAGAAGAAAATAGCAAAGAAGAAGAAAAAAAAGCAACAAGCAACAAGCAACAAGGTTGCTCGAGCGTCCGGCCTCCCGTCGAGGGATGAAGCCTGTGAGAGGAACGGTCCTTCCGGGGAGGTGCTTGGATGGTGACACCCACTTTCCTTTCCAACCTCTTGTCGACTGCCTACTTTGGCCACCTTGCGGACCTTGTCGCCGTAGTACCTTGGGTACTCAACTGGCCGTGTGAGTGTCGTGTTTGCAGCTGCGACTCGGACTGCTGCGCGGCTCTGTCTCGGTGATTGTGGGTTTCGTGGAGGGGGCAAGCTTTCAGGAGGGGGATCTCCTTGTAGCGCCGGCGTCTTGCTCGTGCAGTTCCGACGAGCTGGGGTGGAGGTCCAGTGCAGATGTCGTCACGGCCTGTCTGGCTGCTGGCCGGCCTTGTGTTTGTTGTTATTGTTGTTACTGTTGTGATGCGATGCAGCGTGTACAAAACTCGTAGTCGGTTGTGCGTTGGGAGGATGTTTATGACCAAGAACCAGGCGGCTTCAAGTATCATTTACACACCCAGCAGCTCGAATAACAGGACCATGCACCCGGACAGCATGCAAATTGGCCTGCCTCTCCCCTTTTCCCCGTCCCGTGTCGTGATAATTGCCCGTCCCCTCCGGCAATACTCCCCGTATTCGATTGATCAATTTTTTTTTTCTCTCTCTCTCCCCCCTTGCCCTGCCGTGCCCAAAATTCCGGACGGGCGAACGACGGGGGCTGTTTGCTGTTTCTGGCGATGTCAGTACTTGCTGCGCAGTCATTAGTACGTGCCCGGCCGGGATCTTGTCGGTGCGCTGACGGGGGGTTTAATGAGATTGCGGGTAGGCGAGGCCGATTCGGTTGATTGCATGTGTTTGGAGATGGATCTGAGAGCAGCGCACCGCGGCGCCCTGCTTGCGCTCCTACCTCTTGAGTCTTTGGACGCAGATATCACGAAATGAGCGTGGATCTCTGCAATTCAATATTCCGCAACAACAAGAACCTGGAAACAAAAATTGTCAAGAATCGTCCCCAACTCGTCACGCCTCGGAGACCGGGGCCCTCGATTGAGCAATGTCATCAATATCATCCCCTTTTCCTTCTCTTCCATTTCCAACAGCCCTCCTCTTCTGTCTCGTGAGGTTGACGAATCTGCCTTCCATTGGTGCCCCTGTCCTGTGCCTATCTCGCGCGTTTGCATTGGTGTGGGTGCGTGCCTCAGTCGGTTGACTCCCATCCTGCAGCCGCCTTATTTTCGACCTAAAAGCCGCCACGCGCCATCTGCCCGACTCCAACAAGCCCGTTTGCCCTGTGTCAACCACCCCCCTGAGCGCCCGAATGCGGCAGTTGATCGTCCACCAACGGCCCAGGAACCAGGCACGACGTGACGGTAACCACAAAAACCGTTGATGATTTTCCTACCTTGTCCACCACAATGAAACCTTACTTGCCATTCCCCCCTGGGTCACGGCGCGTTGATGCCCTACGGCGCCGGCGTCCGGTGTGCTTGGTGTGTGATGCCATGGGTGCCCAGCCTTGGTCCGTCTCCAGGATCTGTCATTCCTCTCTCTCTCTCCCTCTCTTTCTCCTCAGAACGTGTGCAACAAGCTCTGACGGTTTGCTGCTGCAAGGCTGCACTAGACCACATGCAGGGAGACGAACACCACCCACCTCCTTCGCCCACCACCACAACCACCAAAAGTGGCGTAGCCCACGTCAAAGGAAACAGGCGAGTCCGGTGTGACGGAAACTTGATGACGCTCTTTCCGTCGCATCGCCTTGGCTCCCGATCCCCCGATTGCCCGGCTCCCCGTGGCCGATGAGCTGCGTTTGCCCTTTCGACACCACTCCTCATCCTCTTCTGGCATCTTCTGTGCCTGGTTCCTGAGCATCGTACCACGTGTGGCCCCGGGATAATGCACTCTGCACACCCAATCATGCCAGACCGCGTCGCCTTGTGACGGCGAGTCCCTGCAAGCCACCGCGTCAAGATGCGTCCAGTCGAGGACTGGCAATCACCGTCCGCTAGCTCTGCTTGGCCCGATTGCCATCGAGCCGCGGCCATCAAGCATGCGTCTGCGCGCGCAACCACGGCTGCATGCAAGTCCTCGGGAGCCGTCGCACAGCCAGAATGCAGCCTTGCTGCACGCCGCACTTAGCCCTCGACGCTTGCCAGTCGAGGTCATGTTTGTCGCCCATCGCATCACTGTGCAGCGCAATCCCAACATCATGACGATGTGCCTGTTTCAAGCCGTTGTCAGATGCCACCTTGCTGCATTGATCACACTTATGCCCGGCACCCGACCCTACCTCAAGGGTCCAGTTCGTGGCAGTCCGTGAAACTTCTCCGTGGTTTCCAAAACCAATGTCGTCCGTCAATTTCACCGTCATGCTCCAGTACCGGCCCCTTGGAGACGCAGGCAAATGCCGGCCATGACCGCTCGGCCTTCGAATAGATGCGCACGGACAGGTGTCGGAGCGGCCCCGTCGCTTTTTCGATGGCATCTACTTTGCGCTGTGTTTGTTGATATTAGCAGGGCGAAGAAAGATGCCCATGCGCAAGAAACAGAGTTTTCGCCGTTGGCTGCGGGTGAGGACACCGGTGAGGCGGTCAAGACGGCATGCTGGTTATTGAGCGACCAATATGGAACCGTCGCGAATCAGCCCGGAAGCTGGCTGGTCGGCAGTCGCTCAACGGGAGAAGAAGCAAGCTGATACGATCGGAAACGTGTCATTCTTGCTGATGACTCTATCACAGGCAACGGAAAAGTGGCGAATGTTTGTTGTTCAAATATGACATGCCCGTCGTCAGAAATCATTGCCGTCCGATCGTCCCGTACGATTGGGATTCCTATGACGGAAACAACAGGTCCCCGTACCAGGTGCCCGGCTGTTGCGCCCGCTGCAGTGTGCAAACAACCAGACTGTAAAATCGGTTGATAGCTTCCGCAAGCTCCGGCGTGGTGCATCACCGAGCTATGGCGGCTGTCGGGCCCGGTTCGCATTGGTCCGTGTGCAAGGGCCTGAAGAAACCGGCCCTCGCCCTTCGAGCATGCGACAGAGAAGTTCTGCGCGAAATGAGAACGCCGGGCTCGTTCGCAAGCACAGGTAGTCGAGCAGCCGCATTCCGAAGCCCGACAAGCGGATTGGCGGGTCTCGCTGGGCCGTCGAGATGATGGGACAAACGCCGACGATTATGAAATCCATCGGTGGTGGCGGCGGCGGCGGCTAACCCCGGCCGCGGTCGCGCGAATTTGCCCATGAAGAATTTCTTCCCCATGATTCAGTTCGGCAAGAGATCGTATTACCGAAAGAGTCACGAAGATTGAGGCTTTACCGTCGAACCTGGTCCTCATCAAGGGTTTCTGAATTTGTGCCCGATTACAAGAAAAAATCTTTTTTTCCCTCTCATCAGTTTCGCTTCTTGAAAGAAATTTTACCCGTTTCATCCGGTCTTGCACCATCATTATGAACGGCACGAATGGAAACCATGCTGCCCCGCAGCAACTCAGGCGAGCTGAGGAAGTCGAGGATGTAAGTATCCCGGCGGTGTAAGTGGGTGCAACGTCTCTGTAGGCCCTCCGGCTGACACCTTCCCCTGTCGGTAGTTGCTCGATGCCGTCAAGGGACTGGTAGTTCCCTACATCAAAGCTGCCGATGACGCTGCTGAACAAAAAGCCGGTGGCAATACTTCAGTGAATATCGATGGCGTCCCAGAGAACGTTCTGGTTGACACCCAAAAGCCCGAGGCTCTGGTCGAGAAGTTAAAGCTGTCCCTCCCAGAGGGTGACGGTCTCGGCAAGCAGGGTCTGCTGGACGTTGTGCAAAAGATTCTGAGGTACAGTGTCAATACCTGGGACCAAGGCTTCATGGACAAGCTCTATGCCAGCAACACTCCTGTGCGTTCATGTCTTCCACGCGCTGGAGCTTCACTAACTGGCGCAGGTCGGAGTAGTCGCTGACCTTCTCCTATCCGTGTTGAACACCAATGTGAGTCATCGTTCCTAGAGAGTTGAGGAGTTGCTGACCGATGAAGCTCCACGTGTACCAAGTCTCGCCTGCTTTGAGCATCATCGAAAAGATCACTGCTCGCAAATTCGCCAACTTGTTTGGCTTCACGGGCCCTCGTGCCGGAGGTGTCACATGTCAGGGCGGTAGCTCCTCCAACCTGACGTCCTTGGTTGTGGCCCGCAGCGCTCTTTACCCTGAAACCAAGACTGCCGGCAACGGCTCGCATGATTTTGTGGTCTTCACCAGTGCCCACGGGCATTACTCCGTCGAGAAGAGTGCCCTGACCTGTGGACTGGGTGCTTCGGCTGTGTGGGCGGTGCCAGTCGACTCTCAGGGGCGCATGATCCCTGACGCTCTCAGAGAGCTTGTCGTTCGCGCAAAGTCTGAGGGCAAGACGCCTCTGTACGTCAACTCCACGGCCGGAACAACGGTTATGGGTTCGTACGACCCGTTTGAAGAGATCTCGGCCATTTGCAAGGAGTTTGGCTTGTGGTTTCACATCGATGCTAGCTGGGGTGGGTCTGCCATCTTCTCGGAGAAGCAAAAGTCGAAGCTGAGAGGCTCCCATCTGGCCGACTCACTTACGGTCAACCCGCACAAGATGATGAACGTGCCGGTGACGTGCTCGTTTCTGTTGACGCCAGACGAGAAGGTTTTCCACAAGGCCAACACTCTACCTGCAGGATACTTGTTCCACAACGTGGACGATGCCGATGACGTCTGGGACTTGGCCGACCTCACCCTCCAATGCGGCCGCAGAGGCGACAGTCTCAAGCTGGCGCTGGCGTGGATCTACTACGGAGCAGGAGGGTTTGAGCGGCAGATTGACAACGCTTTCTCGCTGGCCGAGCACCTGGCAACGCTTGTCCAGCAAAGCGAGAACTTCATTCTCGTGTCCAGCAACCCCCCGCCTTGCCTCCAAATCTGCTTCTACTACGCACCAAATGGTCAGCTTGCGAAGGAGGCGGAGACGAACACGAAGCGGACTAGCCAAATGGTCTCAAAGCTCATCACTCGGGGCTTCATGGTTGACTATGCCCCAGGAGAGCAGGGTAGCTTCTTCCGAGTGGTGGTCAACTGCCAGACTCTCAAGGGAACCGTCGACGGTCTATTCAAGGCGTTGGAAGAGGTCGGGAAGGAGGTAGTGGCGTAGTGACGCGATGATGCTTACGAGGAAGACGTTTGAAAGATCAAAAAGAACATGGGCACACAGTCCCGTAGAAGTATGATGCATCTGGATAGAAATGTTAGATATTCTGCTGGACCAACTTCTGGAGACTCACCTCGTATTAGTCGTGCTTCGGCTCCGGGCCCTTCTAGAGGCGGCACGACTAACTGTTGGTGGTGATCATGTGAGAAACAAACATAGTGAATTCCTGGGGGCCAAAACTGCTGTCGTAGTAACCGGAAAAAGCCCTGTGTGGCAATCTGAACGCGTACGGGTGTTGCACCGAGGAGAGAAGTTCGTCTTGTTGAGGGTTGGGGAAGGCAGGGGTTGTGGTAAGGAAGGGACCTCAAGACGTGGACATGGGTGAGGTGGGGTTTGATAAGATAACCGATAAGATAGTGACTGGGACCAAATTTTTTTTCTCGGCTGTTCTCGAGCACATGCGACGAATCCGCTCTGTCCCTCAGCAACCCAGACGTCGCCGACACCGTCAATCAAAATGCCGAAGCCGAGAACAAAAAGACAAGCCATTCGCGACGAGCGAAAGAAGAAGAGGAGAGAGACCCACGAGGCGAACTTCGAGGAACGGCATTCCAAGCGCAGACGCGTCGAGGACGAGCCGCAAGAAGGCGAGCAGCCCGCCTACGAAGATGCGGACGAGCAGCAGCAGCAGCAGTCGTCGTTCCAAGGCAATGGCCCCGAGAAGGAGTTCTTCGGCATGCTCGCCGACGAGGAGCAGGAGTACTTCCGCCGCGCCGACGAATTGCTCGAGTTGAACCAGTTCCCCTCCACCGAGGAGCGTGAGGTTTTCCTGCAAAACATCTACAAGGAGGCCCGGGGCAAGGAGCTGAAGCTCGCCAGCAGTCAATCGCTGTCGCGGTTGATGGAGCGCTTGATTCTCCTCTCCAACACGAAGCAGAAGAAACAGATCTTCAACGCATTCGCCGGCCACTTCCTATCCCTGGTGCAGCACCGATTCGCAAGCCATTGCTGCGAGACGCTGTTCCTCCAGTCCGCTCCCGTCGTAACACAAGAGCTCGGTGGACTTGTTCCGGATACAAAGGACGAGGATGAGGCGGACGGCGAGGCCGAGGGCGAGGAGGGCGCCCAGGCGGAGAACACCATGGAGAACCTCTTCCTGTTGACCCTGGACGAGTTCGAGCAGCACATGGGTTTCCTCCTGACGGACCGATTCGGATCCCACACCCTGCGAGTGCTCCTGGTAGTCCTCTCTGGCCGGCCTCTGGATGACTCGGCGACAAAGTCGCTGCTGAAGAGCAAGAAGAAGGAGCACATCTCCGTCCATGGAGCGGCAGCGGCGTCGGACGGTCTCAGCCACCAGCTCAGAGCCGTCCCCGAGTCCTTCACGCTCGCCACCAAGAAGATCATCCAGGACGCCGTGACGGGCATGGACTTCACCGCCCTCCGCGTCCTCGCCAAACACCCAACCGGCAACCCTCTGCTGCAGCTCCTCCTGGAGCTCGACATCTCCCTCAACCACAAGAGCGACAAGGCCTCAGCCGCCTCGAGCAAGGACACTCTCCTCTACCAGCTTCTCCCTGACGCCCCCGCATCCCTGAGTGACAGCACATCGCAGGCGGCGGACTTCATCAACAGCATGGTCTACGATCAGATCGGCTCCCGCCTCCTCGAGACCCTCATCACGCACTGCCCCGGCAAGATCTTCAAGGCGCTATCGCACAACTTCTTTGGCGAGCGCATCGCGACCTACGTCCGCAACGACATCGCCTCATACCCGGCCCTCCGCGTCCTCAACCGCTTCAGCAAGGACGACCTTGTCGAGGCCGTGAAGAAGATCCTGCCCATCGTGCCGACGCTCGTGACCAAGGCCCGGTACAACGTCCTCAAGACCCTCTTCGAGCGCTGCGAGGCCCGCGGCGCCAACGAGGAGAAGAGCGCGCTTACCCGTGCCCTCACCGACGCCCTCGGCGGCAACCCCAAGGACCTCGTGCCGAAGCTCTGCCACCTCGTCGAAGACGAACCCGCCGAGAAGGAGGAGTTCCAGCAGTCCCCCCAGAACAAGACCGCCGTCGCCGCGCACGGCGCGCACCTCGTCGCGACCATGCTCAAGACCCCAGGCAACGCCTCCAAGGTCGCGCAGAAGTCCGTCATGGCGCTCCCCTCGGAGCTCCTCTTCCAGCTCGCGACCCAGTCCATGGCGACCGTCAACGTCCTCACGACGGCCCTCGCCAGCCCCGCGGCCCCTCAGAACGAATTCTTCCACAAGGCCCTCGTCGGCGCGCTGGTCCCGCACGTCGCGGAGCTGGCGCAGTCGCAGAACGGCCACAACGTCGTCAACGCCATCGTCGACATCCCCTCGCGCGGCAAGGACCGCTCTGCCCCGTTCCACGTCAAGCAGACCATCATGGGCTCGCTGGCGGAGCACGAGCGCACGCTCCGCGACTCGTGGATGGGACGCAGCGTCTGGCGGACGTGGAAGGGCGACATGTGGAAGACGAGGCGGTCGGACTGGGTGCGGTGGGCGAAGGAGGTGGACGGGCCGGCGGAGGAGGCGAAGCTGAAGCCCTGGGAGAGGAGGAAGCTGGAGCAGCAGCAGAAGGGGCAGCAGCCGAGGCCGCAGCAGAGGGAGAAGGAGAAGAAGGAGGCGGCGGCGGAGGAGGAGGAGGAGGAATGAAGGTAGCTACTGTATGATACCCGGCATCAAAATGAATGAAATCTGGACACCAACTTGCTACGTATTATTGAGATTGGCGTGTTTCTGAGTCCAGGCGTCGCGGGCACTGAGCCTGTGTCACCATCACGAGCAAAGACACGGCTGATATTCCGGAGAGCATGTCAGCGACGCAATTAGTCTCCAGAAGGATAGTACTGCCAAAGCCATGCCCAGTTACTTCGAGGTACCTACACAGCCTGATGAGGGGGGAGGGGTTACTTCTCGGGAAACTCTTCCAAGCCAGAAGGAAATGTAAACTCTTGACAGATGCAAGTGCGTACGTTTCTCACTGACAGGCAACACGTCCGTTCCGTTCAGTGGCAAAAACGTCAAAGCACGCACGGAAGACGGTTGGGTGGCAAACTCTCGCTTGAGCCCCCCTGACGACGACGTGGAGACTCGGGTGACCCTCATTCGGATCCGACATTGTGGCAAAGCCGGCCCCGTCCGGACGAGCTGAGCACGGCCATCCGTGTCTTTTAGGGTCCCAGCTCCTCACCACACAAACATTGGCATCAAGGCCGAGGCCCCGGGGGGGGGGGGGGGGGGGGGGGGGGGGGGGGGGGGGGGGGGGGGGGGGGGGGGGGGGGGGGGGGGGGGGGGG